>CAUYLG010020496.1:0-93384 GCA_963573385.1 Cacajao melanocephalus
CGTGGAATGTTTTTCCATCTGTTTGTGTCCTCTCTTATTTTGTTGATCAGTGGTTTGTAGTTCTCCTTGAAGAGATCTTTTACCTCCTTTGTTAGTTGTATTCCTAGGTATTTTATTCTCTTTGTAGCAATTGTAAATGGGGGTTCACTCATGATTTGGCTCTCTGTTTGTCCATTATTGGTGTATAGGAAAGTTTGTGATTTCTGCACATTGATTTCTATCCTGAGACTTGCTTATCAGCTTAAGGAGGTTTTGGAGGAAGCCCCTTTCATTTTTAATTGGCTGAGAATTTTTAAGCATGATTCAATGTTAAATTTTATGAAATGCTTTAAGGTAATTGTGTAATTTTTCCTCTTTAGTTCTTTAATGTGGTGGATTTTACCTACTAATATTTTTCTTTCATTTTTAAAAAATAAACTTTGTATTACTTTATATTACCAGGTATACTTTACTTACATTTTGAGAATAATTTGTATGTCTATATTCATGAAACATATTTACCTACAGTTTTCATTTCTTGCAATGTCTTTGACTGGTTTTGTTATTGAGGTAAAGCTAGGCATCATAAATAATTTGGGTAGTATTATAATCATCTGTTTTTTGGAGGAAATTGTAAAGAATTTTTACTACATCATCTTTTAAATTTTTAGTGAAGTTCACCAAAGAAATATTCTGGCCCTAGTGATTTTTTTTTTTATTTGGAAAGCTTTAAAAGTATGAAGTTAATTTTGATTTCTTAAAAATATAGATTATTTTTCCTTAGTTGCTTATAGTTGGTATAATTTGAGATATTGGGCTATTTTGACTAAATGATCAAATTAATAGACATCAAGTTTTTCATAATGTGGCATATTATTTCTTAAGTATCTCTGATTATTTGATTACCTGCTCTCTTTTATTGATGATATTGGTAATTTTTCTTCTTTTTCCAGGCTTTCTAGAATGCTCTTAATTTTATTGATTTTATTTTTAAAGCAGCTTCTGGTGTCATATGTTTTCTCCATTATTATTCTGCTTTTAATCACATTTATTCCTGATCTTTGTAATTTTTTAATTCTGTTTCTATTGGTTTTATTCTTCTCTTGGTTTTCAAATTATTAAGGTAGAATATTAGATTTTTTTAATGTTTCTGCTTTTTTCTTTTATAACATGTAAATTTAATATTGTAAAAGTTCATCTCAACACTATTTTAGGTACAATGTAAAACTAAGATAGGTTATATTTCCTATTCAGTTCAAAATATTTTCCAGACACTTTTCAGATGTTATCTTTGACTCATGGATTGTTTGGAAATGTATTAATTAATTTTCAAAATTTATTTTTAGATTGTCTAGTTGGTTTTCTGTTATTGATGTCTAGTTTGAATCCATATTGGTCATAGAATGTACTTTGTATAATTTTAATTATTTTAAATGTGCTAAAGATTTCTTATGCCCCAAAATAGATTTATCTTGGTAATAAATACATTTAATATGAAATTGAGAGTGAAGATTTGGGAATACTCTAAGTTACCTAAACTTGATGTAAAGCAGTATGGTGTTATTCAAAGTAGACATAGATTTGTTAAAACTTGCAGGTGTGGTAGCTCGTGCATGCAATTCCAACAATTTAAGAGGCTGATGCAGGAGGATTGCTTGAGGCCAGGTGTTCAAGACTAGCTTGGGCAACATAGTGAGACCCTATCACTTAAAAAAAATAACAATAAAAAAAAAAAAGCTGAACATAGTGATGTGCACCTGTAGTCCTAACTACACAGGAGGCTGCGGAGAGAGGATTCCTTGAGCCCAGGAGTTCGAGGATATAGCAAGCCATGATTGCACCACTGCACTCCAGGCTATGTGACATACACGCACAAATATATATTTGTATGTGTATGTGTAGCAAATTCTAGGACAATAACTAAAATAGTTTTTAAAACAGATGTAATTGATATGGAAATAGAGGTAATAAAATGAAACCATACTAGATATTCAATTAAAACCAGAGAAGGCAGACAAAGGGAAAAAAGAAGGAACAAGTACAAGAAAAAAACAGTTACAGTTATCCTAAATGCCAATCCAACTATTTAAATAATCACTTTCAATGCAAATGGTCTAAACAATAAAAATAGATTGTCTGAAATTAAAATCAGTAGCCAACTTTATGTCATCCCTAACCAAAATTAAATAAAAAACTATAGGTAGATTAAAATAAATAAAAAAAATACCTAGCTAAAACAATTTAAAAACATCTATATTACATATATTAATTTCAGATAAATCAGACTTCAAAAAAAGAAAATTTATGAGAGGTAAAACAGGCTTTATATTTAAAGGAAAGTTCTCTAAGGAGATAATAATCTTTTTCATGCATACATCTAATAACAGATTGTGAAGATATATAAGGCAAAAACCAATACCACTGCAAGAAATTTTTTTAAATGCACCATTAAAGCTGTCAACTTCAGTATCCCTCTTTTAGTGTGTGATAGATAAAAATGACAGATTATCAGTATATATTTGACTTGAACAGCATTTTCAACCAACTTTATCTAATTGACATTTATCAAGTACTCCATCTAGGATCTATATAAAAATTCTCAAGCTCTCATGGAACATTCACCCATAAAACACATCTGATTTTCAAAGTGGCTCTACTAATTTATCTATCTACCAACAGTGTATAATTGCTCCCTTTTCTCTGCAGACTTGCTAGCAACTGTTGTTTTTTAACTTTGTAATAATAGTTATACTGACTGGTATGAGATGATATCTTGTGTTTTGATTTGCATTTCTCTAATGATTAGTGATGTTAAGCTTTTTTTAAAGTTTGTTGACCTCTTGTAGTTCTTGTTTTGAGAAGTGTCTGTCCCTGTTTTTTACCCACATTTTAATGAAATTACTACTATTATTATTATTATTGCTTGTTGAACTGTTTAAGTTCTTTACAGATTCTGGATAGTTGTCCTTCACTGGATGCACAGTTTGTGGATATTTTCTCCTATTCTTTAGGTTGTCTATTTAGTCTGTTGCTAGTTTCATTTGCTGTGCAGAAGATGTTTAATTAGGACTAACTTGTCAATATATGTTTTTATTGCAATTGCTTTTGAGGACATAGCCATGACAAAGACATATCTCAAAGCAGATGTCCAGAATAGTGTTTCCTAGATTTCTTTCTGGCATTCTTATAGGTTGAGATCTTACCTTTAAATTTTTAATATATCTTACATTACATTTTCAATATGGTAAAGGTAGGGGTATAGAATAATTTTTCTGCATATGGCTAGGTAACTATCTCAGCACTATTTATTAGATATTTCTTTCTCTATTGCTAATTTTTTTGACTTTGTTGAAGATCAGATGGCTATGGGTGTTTAGCTTTATTTCTGGGTTCTCTATTCTGTTTCATTGATCTATGTGTCTGTTTTTATACCAGTGTCATGCTGTTTCGGTTACTGTAGCCTTATACTATAGTCGAAACTCAGATAATATGATGCCTCCAGATTTGTTCTTCTTGTTTAGCATTGCTTTAGCTATTCAGGCTCTTTTTTGATTTCACATAAAATTTAGAATAGATTTTTCTAATTCTGTGAGAAATTACATTCGTAGTTTGATAGAAATAGCATTGAATCGCTAGAATAATTTTCCATTTGTTTTTGTCATCTGTTATTTCTTTCAGCAGTGTTTTGTAGTTCTCTTCATAAAGATCTTTTCTCTTGTTGATTGTATGTATTCCCAGTTATTTTATTCTGTTTGTAACAATTGTAGATGGGACTGCATGCTTGATTTGGCTCTCAGTTTAAGCATTATTGGTATATAGAAATGCTACTGATGTTTTTACATTTATTTTGTGTCTTGAAACTTTCCTGAAGTCATTATTCAGTTCCTGGAACATTTTGGTGGAGTAATTAGGGTTTTCTGGGTATAGAATCATATTATAAAGAGAGATAGTTTGGCTTTTTCTTTTTCCATTTTGATGCTGTTTATTTCTTTTTCTTACCTGGATGTTCTGGCTAGGACTTCCAATACTATGTTGAGTTGGAAGGATGAAGTGGGTATCCTTGTCTTGTTCCAGTTCACGAAAAGATGGCTTCAATCTTGTCCTTTCAGTATGATGTTGGCTGTGGGTTTGTATAAAATGATTCTTTGTATTTGAGGTATGTTCTTTCAATGCCTAGTTTGTTAAGGGAGAATACTTAATTTAACAATATCAGAAAGAAAGTGAAGACATCACTGTTGATCTCATAGACATTAGAAGAATAATGAAGTAAGAATTATTATGAAAAACCTTATGCCCCAAAATGTGGTAACCTAGATAAAATGGACCTATTCCTTGAAAGAGGAAGACTATCAAAACTCACACAAAGAGAAAGAGATAGTGTGAGCAGGCCTATAGTTGTTAAAGAAATTGAATCAATAACCGTGTTCAAAAAGAAAGCACCAGGGTCAGATGGTTTTGCTGGATAATTATGTAAATGTTTAACAGTGGAATGACACTAATATCTCACAATCTGTTTTTTAAAAATTAGAGGGAACACTTTATAGATTATTTTATGAGTCCAATATTAATCTAATACATAAATAAGATAAATATCAGCAGATAGGAAAACTAGACCAGTATTTACCATGAACATGGATGCTAATTTGTTTATTATATTAGCATCCATGTTCATGGTAAATACTAGCCTATAGTATTATAACAAATCTCTTCCAACAATGTGTAAACAGAGTTAAACATTACAAATGGGGGATTTTTTCCAGGTACACAACTCTATTTCAACATTTATAATTCAATTGATATAATCTACCACATCAATCTGCTAAAGCAGAAAAATCAAATAATCCTATCAATAAACTCAGAAAAAAAAAATCTGACAAAATCCAACATCCATTAATGACAAAAAATCTAGCAAAGCAGAAAAGGGTGAAAACTTACTCAACTGGATAAATTGCAAAAATACCTAAACTAATATCATACTTAAGATGGGAAACTGTTTCTTCCCCCTAAGATATGTAAAGGTTGTCCTCTCTCATCAATGCTATTCAACATTGTATTCAGAATCCTAACTTGTAATAAAAAATGTAGTAAAAAAAACCCCACAGATTGAGAAGAAAGAAATAAAACTGTTTTTTTCTTTGCTTTATTTTTTTTTATTTGAAGGTGACTTGATCATCTGTATATAAAATTCCAAAGAATTGTTATGATTAAAAGACAAAAAACTCATGCAACTAGTAAACTATTGTGGTGAATATTGTAATATTTTGGATACAAGCTTAATATACAAGATCAGTTGTTTTTCCATATACAAAAAATACAAATAAAATGTAAAATATTTTCTAAATAATTAAATTAGCAACAGCATAAAAATAAATGTTTAGGTTAAGTGTCATGAAGTATGTACAGAATTTATATAAGAAAACTAACAACTCTGGTGAAAGAAATTAAAGATCTGAAAAATGGAGAGCTATTTCATGTGCATGGATTAGAAATGTAAATATTGCTAATATGACAAGTATTTTCTATATGATTCACAAATGCAATGCAATCAAAATCAAATTTTGACAAGCATTTTCTTAACTATTGATAAAATTTTCCTAAAGTTTATAAGGAAAGGCAAAATATCTAAAATAACTAATGCTATGCTGAAGAACCACAAACCTGGATGACTCATACTACTCAATTTCAAAACTCAAATAAAGCTATAGTAATCAAACCAGCATGTTCCTAGCAAAAGAATTAACACATAAATCAATGGGATAGAATATTTAATAGAATAAACTTATACAAATAAAGTCAACTAGTCTTTGAAAAAGAAATAAATGTAATTAAATGCAGAAAGAATGGTCTTCTCAAATAATAACATTGCAAATATCTGACATCTGTATCCCCTCACTCCTGCCTCCCACAAAAAAAAAAAAAAAAAAAAAATTGAAACTGGGCACATGCCTATATCTGTCATAAAAATGGACTCAAAATGGGCCATGGTCCTAAATATAAAATGCAGAATGATAATGCTTCTATAAGAAATAATAGAAATAAAATAAAATCTAGGCAATCTTAGGTTGGGTGATGTGTTTTCGGACATAAGGAATCCAACAAAAGCCAGTGAAAGGAAAACCTTAAAAACTTCTACTCTGTGTAACACACTGTTAAGAAAATAAAAAAGAAGCCACAGGGAAAGGGGAGCCAAGATGGCTGACTAAACGCAGCTAGGACCGTCTCCCATCAAGAGACCAAGACATCAGAAAGACTGATACACTCCAAACAGATCTTTGGAGGGAAGGTATTGAGAATGGTTGGAGGAAGGATACAGGTACTGAGTTGAAGAAGGAGAAATTGGGGAACTCTGCATGGGGCTACAGAGCCCTGGGACTCATTCTAGGCCCCCAGCAACTCCTGGGGAAAGGATGAGTTGAACAAATGAGGAGTGGCCTCTTTTCACCACAGACCTCCAGAATCCTGGCAGCAGGAGACTCTATGTTCCCCCATGGACTCTTGAACTGTCAGAGAGAGATCCTTAGAGAGGTGCAGTTAATCATGGGCAGCAATGTCCATCACCCAAAGCTCATTACACTCCTCTAGACTTTAGCCTTAGGGTGACAGTCAGACTTGGACAGACCAGGCCAGTTTTGCCTATGAGATGAGGCTAGTTTAATCTGATTGCCTCACTGTTTACTGGCTTCTTCCTGTGTCCTAATCTGGCCTTGCTATTTACAGCACAGCCTCAGATGTCCTGGGTACCCTCATCAAAGACTCTTCACTGGAAGATTATGCCCAACCATAGGAGAGCTCCAGCAGACAGGTCTCCACCAACACACACCACCCTACCCTTACCCTTACACAATTACAGTCTTGCCCTCCTGCTTTTCTGACATGCACTCACTCATGGCCACTCCTCACTGCTTTGCCAGTGCACTCAAGTGAGTGGACCTCAACTCTCTTATCTCACATGACCATGTGTATATGCACCTTACTATGCCACTGCCAGTGCGAGCACACCCTATTGTGCCCCAACCACTGACACACAGGTACCTGGCTATGCTGCCATAGCCAGCATGAACTTGTGCATAGACACTGGCAATCCCAGCCTACTCAAGGCACTGCTGCCACTGGTGCAAATGCACACATGGATCCTAGTGCCACCCTCACCAATACACCACTCCTACTTGCCAGAAATGCATTCACAAAGGAATGCCACAGTCCCTTTCCTGCTGATACACCACTCAGCTGACATTCGTGCATCCTGCTTGGCTGCCATGGCTTCTGGCATGTGCAAGCAAATGTGGATGCACTGACACCATCTTGTTGAGTGTTGTGGTCAGTGGACCATGAACACCTCATCATATCCATTGTAGCAGATCCCTAAACTTGAGGGGCCAGAGAACAAAACCAGCTTCCCAGAGTTAGAGCATGCTGGTCAGGCATGGTGGTTCTCATCTATAATCCCAGCACTTTGGGAAGCAGAGGCAAGTGGATCATCTGATGTCAGGAGTTCAAGACTAGCCTGGCCAACATGGTGCAACCCCATATCTACTAAAAATAAAAAATTATCCAGGTATTGTGGCATATGTCTGTAGTCCTAGCTACTCAGGAGGCTAAGGCAGGAGAATTTCTTGAACTGGGAGACAGAGGTTGCAATGAGCCGAGATTGTGCCACAGCACTCCAGCCTGGGCAACAGAGTAAGACTCCATCAAAAAAAGAAAAGTAGCAGTATTCCTGAGCTGAGCTTTGGCACTATTAAATCTTGCAGAAACAAAGTCAATCAACTTGACCCACCATATACCATAATCAAACCTTCAAGGACATCAAAGAAGATGAAAGCAAAAACTTTATCCAAGTACAAGAACTTCAAAGGCTAAAGGAACATAGCCCACATAGTTGACATAGAACCAGTGCAAGAACTCTGGCAACTCAAAAAGCTAGAGTGTCTCCTTACCTCCAAATAATCACACTAGTTTTCCAGCAATGGTTCTTGACGAGGTTGAAGTGGCTGAAATGTCAGCTATGGAATTCAGAATATGAATAGAAACCAAGATGATCAAGATTAAGGAGAAAGCCAAAACCCATCCAAGGAGTATAAGGAATACAATTAAACAATACAGGAACTGAAAGACAAAATGATCATTTTAGAAAGAACCAAACTGATCTGATATAGCTAAAAAACTCAATTCAAAAATTTAATAATACAATTGCAAGTATTATGAGAAGAATTGACCAAGTTGAGGAAAGAGTTTCAGAGCTACAAGATCAGTTCTCCATAATAATTGAGTCAGACAAAAATAATTTAAAAAAGTATAAAGAAGAATGATCAAATTTTCTGAGAAGTATGGGATTATGTTAAGAGACCAAATATATAACTCCTTTTTGTCCCTAAAACAGAGGAAAAGAAAGCAAGCAACTTGGAAAAGATATCTCAGGATATTATCTGTGAAAATTTTCTCATCCTCACTAGAAAGCCCAACATTCAAATTCAGGAAGGCAGAGAACCCTTACAAGACACTATAGAGGACAACCATCTTCAAGACCACAGGATCATCAGATTCTCCAAGGTTTAATTGAAAGACAACATGTTTAAGGCAGTTAGAAAGAAGGGGCTGGTCACCTACAAAGGGAACCCCATCTGGCTAACAGTGGAAATTGAGGGCCTATATTCAGCATCCTTAATGAAGAGAAATTGTAACCAAGAATTTTATATCCAGCCAAACTAAGCTTCAAAAGAGAAAGGAGAAATAAGATCCTATTCAGACAAGCAAATGCTAAGGCAATTCATTAACATCATACTGACCTCACAAGAGATCCTTAAGGCAGTGCTAACTGTGGAAATTCTATTAATGGCCACCACAAAAACTTATGGACATAAACCATTGACACTATAAAACATGTACACAATCTAGTCTGAATAATAATCAGCTAACAACACAATGATAGGATCAAATTTGCATATACTAGTATTAACCTTGAATGTAAATATGCTAAATTCCCCAATTAAAAGGCACAGAGTGGCAAATTGAATAAGGATGCAAGAATGTGTGATGTCTTCAAGAGATCCACTTCACATGCGATTACACCCATAGACTCCAAGTAAAGAGATGGAAGAAATCTACCAAGCAAATGGAAAATAGAACAAAACAAAGGTTGTTGTTCTAACTTCAGACAAAATAGACTTTAAGCCAACAATAAAAAAGACAAAGCAGGGCATTACATAATAGTAAAGAGTTCATCTCCACAAGAAGACCTAATTATTCTAAATATATAATACATACCCAGCACAAGAGCACCCAGACCCTTAAAACAAGCTCTTAAAGACCTATGAGAAGACATAGATAACTATACATTAATAGTGGAAGGCCTCAATACCCCATTGACAGTATCAGACAGATCATCAAGGCAGAAGACTAACAAAAATATTTAGAACCCAAACTTGACACGTGACACAGTGGACCTGACAGACATCTATAGAACTCTCCACCCTAAAACAACAGTATATACATTATTCTTATCTGCACATGGAACATACTCTAAAATAGACTACACTATTGGCCATAAAAGAATTCTCAGCAAATTGAACAAACACAAAATCATCCCAACCTACACTCTTAGACCACAGCACAATAAATATATAAATCAATACTTAAAAAAAACACTAAAAAAAATACAATTGCATGGAAATTAAAGAACCTGCTTCTGACTTACTTTTGGGTAAAAACTGAAATTAAGGCAGAAATCAAGAAATTCTTCAAAACTAATAAAAACAAATATACAATGTACCAGAATCACTGGAACACAGCTAAAGCCATGTTAAGAGGAAAGTTTATATCGCTAAACACCCACATCAAAAAGCTAGAAAGATCTCAAATTGACAACCTAACATCATACCTAAGGAACCAGAAAAAGGAATAAACCAATTGCAAAGTTAGCAGAAGACAAGAAATAACCAAAATCATAGCTGAACTGAAGAAAACTGAGAACCTTAAAAAAAAAAAATCAATGAATCCAGGGTTTTGTTTTTTGAATGAAAAAATAAAACTGTTAGACTGCTAGCTAAACTAATAAAAAAGAAAGGCAATTCAAATAAACACAATCAGAACTGCCAAAAAGGGCATTACCATCAACCGCACAGAAATACAAAAAAATCCTTGGAGACTACCACCAACACTTCTATGCACACAAACTAGAAACTCTAGAAGAAATAGATAAATTCCTGAAAACATACAACTTCCCAAGATTGAACTAGGAAGACACTGAATCTCTGAATAGATCAATAAGTTCCAAAGTTGAATCTGTAATAAAACACCAACCAACTAGAAATATATCTGGCCTGTGGCCAGATATATTCTTACTGAAACTATCCCAAAACATCAAGGGACTCCTCTGTAACTTATTCTATAAAGCCAGGATCATTCTGATACCAAAACCTAGTAGAGACACAACAGAAAAACAAAACTTTAAGCCAATGTCTGATATAATTTGACTGTTTTCCCACCCAAATCTCATCTTGAATTGTATAATCATAATCCCCACATGTAGTGGAAGGGATCCAATGGGAGGTAATTGAATCATGGGGGCAGGTTTTCTTGTGCTGTTCTTGTGATAGTGAACAAGTCCATTGTGAAAATAGATAAAAAATCCTTAACGAAATACCAGCAAACCAAATCCAGCAGCACATCAAAAAGCTAATCCACCTTGATAAAGTAGGCTTTATTCCTGGGATGCAAGTTTGGTTCAACACATACTAATCAATAAATGTAATTTATCATATAAGCAAAACTAAAAACAAAAACCACATGATCATCTCAATAGATGCAGAAAAGCCTTTTGATAAATAAAATTCAACATCCCTTCGTATTAAAAACCCTCAACAAACTAGGCATTGAAGGAATATACCTCAAAATAATAACCATCTATGACAACCCCACATCCATGTGATACTTAATGGGTAAAACCTGGAATCAGTCTCTTTGAGAATCTGAACAAGACGAGAATGCCCTCTCTCACTACTAGTATTTAACATTTCCTGGAAGTTTAAGCTAGATCAGTCAGACAAGAGAGAGAAAGTAAAAGGCATCCAATTAGGAAGACAGGAAGTCAAACTAACTCTGTTTACAGACAACATAATTCTATTTATAGAAAACCCCATAGTCTCTGCCCAAAAGCTCCTAAATCTAATAAACAAGTTCAACTGTGTTTTAGGATACAAAATTAATGTATGTAAGTCAGTAGCATTAATATACACCAACAATGTCCAAACTGAGAGCCAAATCGAGAAGGCAATCCCTTTTACAATAGCCAGGAAAAGTATAAAATATCTAGGAATACAGCTAACCAGAGAGGTGAAAGATCTCTACAATGACAATTATAAAACACTGCTGAAATAAATCAGAGATGAAACAAATAAATGAAAAAATATTCAATCGATTGGAAGAACCAATGTCATTACTGCCCAATGTCAACTGCCCAAAGTAATTTACAAATTCAATGCTATTCCTGTCAATCTAGCAATGTCATTCTTCACAGAATCAGAAAAACTGTTATAAAATTCATATGAAGGCAAAAAGAGCTGAAATAACCCAAAGCAATCCTAGTAAAAAAAAAAAAAAGAACAAAATTGTAAGCATCATACTATTTGATTTCAAACTATACTATAAGTTACAGTAACCAAAACAGCATGATACTGGTAAAAAAAAAAAAAAAAAAAGCAAAACAAACAAAGCGAATAGACTGTGTGAGCCCATTTTCACACTGATCATGAAGACACACCCAAGACTGGACAATTTACAAAAGAAAGAGGTTTAATGGACTTACAGTTCCACATGGCCAGGAAGGCCTCACAACCATGGCAGAAGGCAAGTGGGAGCACAACACATCTTACATGGATGGCAGCAGACAAAGAGAGAGAGATTGTAAAGAGAAACTTCTGTTTTTAAAACTATCAGCTCTAGAGTTTCATTCACTATCATGAGAACAGCTCAGGAAAGACCTGCTCCCATAATTCGGTCACCTCCCATTGGGTCCCTACCTCAACACATGGGAATTGTGGGAATTAAAATTCAAGATGAGATATGGATGGGGACACAGCCAAACCATATCATAGACCAATGAAACACAAGAAAGATCCCAGAAGTAAAGCTACACATCTATGATCATATGATCTTTGACAAAGTTGACAAAAACAAGCAGAGAGGGAAGGACTCCCTGTTCAATAAATGGTGCTAGGATAACTGGCTGGGCATATGCAGAAGATTGAAACTGGACCCCTTCTTTACACCATATAAAATTATCTTAGGATGGACCAAAGGCTTAAATGCAAAACCAAAAACTATAAAAACCCTGGAAGATAACTTAGGATATACCATTCTTGACATGGGCCCTGGAAAAGATTTCATGACAAAGATGCCAAAAGCAATTGCAACAAAAACAAAAATAGAAATATTTGACCTAATTAAAGAGCTTTAACATAGAAACTATCAACAGAGTAAACAGAGAACCCACAAAATAGGAGAAAATATTTGTAAACTATGTATCTGACAAAAGTCTAATATTCAGTATCTATAAGGAACTTAAACTAAGAAGCAAAAAGCCAACAACCCCATGAAAAAGTGGGCAAAGTACACGAACAGACATTTTATAAAAAAACATATATGTGTGGGCAACAAACAAATTTAAAAAATGTTCAGCATCACTAATTATTAGAGAAATACAAATCAAAACCACAATCAGATCCCATCACACACCAGTAAGAATGACTATTACTAAAATGAAGTAAGAACAGATGTTGGGAAGATTGCAATGAAAAGGAAACACTACACACTGCTGGTGGGAGTGTAAATTAGTTCAGTCGTTGTGGAAAGTAGTTTGGTGATTTCTCAAATAACTTAATAGAGAATTACCATTTACCCAGAAATTTACCATTTGTTGGGTGTACAACCAAAGGAATATAAATTGTTCTGTCGTAAAGATCCATGCATGTGTAGGTTCATCACAGAACTATTCACAATAGCAAATACATGGAATCAACCTAAATGCCCCTCCATGGTGATTGGATTAAAAAATTTAGTACATATTCACTATGGAATAGTATGCAACCATAAAAAAGAAGAAGATCATGTCCTTTCCAGCAACATGGATGGCGCTGGAGGTCGCAAACTAACACAGGTACAGAAAACCATAGTGCATGTTTTCCCTTATAAGAGGAAGGTAAATATTGAGTACACATGAACACAAAAATGGGAACAGATACCAGGGCCTATTTGAAGGTAGAGAATAGGAGGAGGGTGAGGATCTAAAAAGTACCTATGGGATAGTATGTTTATATCTGGTGATGAAATAATCTGTACACCAATCTTCTATGACACACAATTTACCTGTATAACAAACTGCACATGTACCACCAAAACCTAAAATTTAAAATAATAATAATAATAGTGTCTACCAAATGCTGGCAAGGTTGTACAGCAACAATAACTCATTCATTGTTGGTAGGAATATAAAGTGGTACAGTTATTTTGAAAGACAATGCAGCAGTTCTTTTTACAAAACTAAATGTAAGCTTACCATTAGATCCAAGAATTGTTCTCCTAATTATTTCCTCCAATGAGCAAAGCTATGTCCACACAAATCTGCACACAAATATTTGTAGCAGCTTTATTTATAATTGCCACAAATTGGAATGAGCCAACATGTCTTTTAATAACCGAATGGAAAAAAATAAACTCTCATGTGTAAAAATTTTAAAAAGCAACAGACATGGAGAATATATTGGCAAAACACATATCTGTTAAAATACTGATATTGAAAATATTTTTAAAATAGCTAAAACCTAATAATAACAAAACAAACCACTTTTTAAAGTAGGTAAAATTTATGAACAAATATCTCATCAAAGAAGATAAATATCTCATAAGGATATGAAGGGATTCTCAACATTGTTTGACAGTAGCGAATTACAAATTAAAGGCAATGAAATACCTCTGTACACCTATTAGAATGGCTAAAATTCAAAAATCTGACAACGCTAATAATTGGTCAGAATGTCAAAATTGGTCGCCATTTCACATTGAATGGTGAAATATCATTCAATGCTGGTAGAAATATAAAATAGTACAGCCATTTTGGAAGACAATGTAGCAGTTTGTTGCAAAGGTAAACATAGACCCACCCAACTATCAAGCAATCACCATTTTCGGTACATACAGAAGTGACTTTAAAACTTATGTCTATGTAAAAACCTAAGCATGGGGGTTTTCTTCTTAATTGCCAAAATATTGGAAGGTACTAAGATTTCACTTAACAGATGAATAAATAAACTATGGTACACACACACAATGGCATACATTTCAGTGATAAATAAGCTACTAAATGATGAAAATATAGATAAATTTTAAGCACTATTACTAAG
Source organism: Cacajao melanocephalus (assembly GCA_963573385.1). Lineage (NCBI taxonomy): Eukaryota > Metazoa > Chordata > Mammalia > Primates > Pitheciidae > Cacajao > Cacajao melanocephalus. The sequence goes on from CAUYLG010020496.1 coordinate 14,376, forward strand.
TGAAAGAAGCCAATTTGTAGAGATTACATAATATATGATATCAATTTTTGACATTCTGTTTAAAACAAAACTATAACAACAGCAAAAATATTGGTGTTTGATGAGGGAAAGAAATGGACAGTTGAATAGCTAAAGCACAAAAAAATGTTGAAACAGTGAACCTCTTTTATATAACACTGCAAAGTTGAACATATAACACTGCATTTGTCAAAACCCTTAAAACTTTTCAGCACAAAGAGTGAGCATTATGTTTGCAAAGTTTAAACAAAATTATTTAGGATGTGAGAGGACACCAAGGGAGAATGCCGAATGTGACAAAACAATGTAACTTAATTACACATATATGAAGCAATGGTGAAAAGAAATGGTGCAGACCTAAGTAATTCTAATAATCAGTAGACTCTATAAAACTAAAGACAAAAAAAATGAATTGATAATGTGTTTCACAGGAATACAGGCTGAAAATTCTAAAACCACTATGCCTATATCCTGGAATTGAATAATTAAATAAATAGATGGCTGACGTTGGAGGCCAAGTTTATTCTGGATGAAGTGGAAGTTTTCAGATAAGGAAGAGGCAGAGGCTACAAATTTCCATTGGTAATGAATTAGAATTGTAGACATCAATATGAACTGATGCTTAGGTTACTATAGATACATATGGTTTTATATATATATATATATGTGTATATATATATGTATATATATTAATAGGTATGTGTGTATGTATGTATGTATGTATGTATCTATATTTTTTTGCTCTGTCAGCTGAGAGGGCTTAGAAGCAATGATACTACAGTACAAATGAGCACATCTAGTACCCAATTCTGATTTTTAATACTCTCCAATAAAAGAAATCAGGAGCCCCTTGAAGAAATGGTTAATGCTAGAAGAACAGGAAATATATAATATGATCCTAGACCATCTTGTAGCGTCAGAAAATAAGAGAGAGAAAGAGAGTGAAGGTAAAACCCCTACAATGGTTTAGATATATCAAAGTTTCCAATGGCCAAAGCTGGAAGAATCTGAGCAACAACATAAATAAATCTTACATTATAATCCAAAGTATGAAAAAGATAGCCATGAATCCATACCGGAATAAATAAATAAATAAATAAGTGGAAAAGAGAAGACAAATCTCCTGTCTTGAAGAACTAAAATAACTTATGTACATATTCTACCTTTAAAAAGGTGGAACATTACCCTTCAGTTCTTAACTGTGGACTGTGCATAGTTACTTTCTTCCAAGAATAATGCATGTTAACAGGAAAGAAAGAGTAACTTTACAGAGGAGAAAACTGACAAGCACTACATCTGCCAGGTGACAGGTTAACATCAACAATGATGAGTCACGTTGATATGTACTGTTGATGCTATATAATGAAATGGCATTTGAGATCTGTGGTCTTGCTCCAAAACCTTCAATAACCCAGTGTAATAATGTGAGAAACATCAGACAAACACCAATTGAGGGATATTCTACCATATTCCTGACTAGTACTTCTCAAAACTGTTTGTTAAGGTAATCAAAAACAAGAAAACTCTGATAAACTCTCACAGCCAAGAGGAACCTAAAGAGACATGATAATTAAATGTAATGTGCTATTGTGGACTGGATCTTGAAACACAAAAAAAGATATTATTAATATCGTATACTCATTTTTACTCAAAGAGTATACGATGTTAATAATATAACACCAGGTGTAGAGTATACTGATCAAATAAAAATTTAAAGACTTAAATACAAAACCTAAAACTATAAAACCACTATTAAAAAAACACTGAGGGAAAAGCTTCAGGATATTGGTCTGGGCAAAGATTTTTTTGAGTAAGACTTCAAAAGCACAGACAACAAAAATATCTCTGTACTATATTCATGGTTTTTTTTTTGTAAAGGTAATGTGATTCTAAAATAAAAAGCTGATTAACAGCAAATTGTAGTAGTAATTTGGCAATAAGATAGTTTTGTGTTCCAAAATTGTTTCTATCTCAATGATTTTTAGATATTGGCAATTTCTTTTTCAATTTTAATTTTTATAGATTTAGGGGTACAAGTGCTGTTTTGTCACATGGATATATTGTGTAGTGGTGAAGCCTGGACTTTCAGTATAACCGTCATCTGAATAGCGCATGTTGGTACGCACTAGATAATTTTTCATCCCTCACCCTCCTCCCACTCTTCCACTTTTCTGAGTCTCCAGTGTCTATTATTCCACTCTTTATGTCCATGTGTACACATTATTTAGCTCTTATTTATAAGTGAGAATATATGGTAGTTGACTTTCTGAGTTATTTCACTTAGGGCAATGGCCTCTAGTTTTATTCATGTAGTAAAAAACCCCCACAATTTTATTATTTTTATGGCTTGACTAGTATTCCATGATATATGCCACTTTTTCTTTATCCAATCACATTGATAGGGACTTAAGTTGATTCCATATGTTTGTTATTGTGAATAGTGCTGCCATAAACATACAAATACAGGTATCTTTTTGATATAATGATTTCTGTTCCTTTTGGTAGATACCCAGGAGTAGGATTACTAGATAAAAATAATAGATCTATTTTTAGTTGTTTGAGAAATCTTCATATTGTTTTCCACTGAAGTTGTAATAATTTACATCCCCACCAACAGTGTATAAGTGTTCTCCTTTCTCTGCATCTTCACCAACACCTGTTATATTTGACTTTTTAATAATAGACATTCTGACTGGTATGTGGTGGTATCTCATTGTGGTATTAGTTTGCATTTCTCTGAGAATAGATAAGATTGAACAGTTTTTCATATATACTATAGCCTTTAATTAAGCACTTTATGGTTTCAGAAACAGTATTGCAGGGCTTTTCAATGAGGCTTTTATTTATTTTCACTGTATAGTCCCAAAGATTATCTTAGGCTGAATAGGGTAGGGCTGGGTGACAGTGAGCAATGAACAGATATGCACAAGGTAACTTTCCTGGATGCATCAAAATCTTTATGGCTGATTCAGCATCCAATAACCAGGTGATGGTGGGAGCATATACAGATAAAACTGAAAATTTTGGAGAGTGAGTCACAAACTAAATGAATCTTTGTCTTCAGAATTTTATAGATTATGGGCCAAAGTCACTAGAGGCTTTTAAAAGTTATATTACAAAAAAATGGCAAAGATGATAAATGCAAAATGGCTGGTGGTTGAACAGATTCCCTTGTTTTACTGATGTGGAATAGAAAAAAGGAAGGATTTAACTCAGAGCTAAATTTATCCATGACTGCATTTGGCCAAGGCTAAATTAAACTCTCCTAGACTTACTTCTCCAAGTGTCTGGTTCCTTAGGCCACTGTGCCACGAGTCTTTAGTCAGCACTTCAGACAAACACAATTTACAGGATAATTTAAAGTTATCAGAAGCAGCACAAAAACATTAAATAGAAAACCAATCAAATCTTCATATTCCTTACTTTCAGCATGTGTGACAAGAATGTTTCAAGAGATAGTCTATTGAATCCATTGAGATGCCCCATAAGTAGGCTGTGCATCCATGCTAATTATAGAGCTTATCATACTCCCCAGAAAATGTGCAATTGTAACAATCATATTTATTAAAATATGCCTTTCTCTTTCTTTCTCTGATAGCTGTACGTTTCAGAAAAAATAAATAGCTAATCCAAAATCTTGGCATAGTGAAATGCGAGAAACATAGGATTCTGGAGGTTTTTCAGTGTTTTGAGCATAAAGACTAAACATGCCACAGGAAAAACTGTAAATAGAGTGAAGTTTCACTTAGTTCTCCCTGATTAATTTTCCTTGTCATGGTAGTCAAGTCATTTTAATCTGAACCTCAGTCTCATTTTCTGACCAATGGAGATAAGAATCCATGCCAAAAACATAACTCTTAGGATAAAATGATGAACATGAATAACCTTTTTTGATAAATATCAAAATGATTTATGCAGAAATAATTCCAAATTAAGTATAATCATTATTAACAATACCACCACCACCACAACAAAATGGCATGGAAAACTTGATTTGCCTTTGTTCAAGCTCAAGCCTAGATTCTGAGTATAATCCAGTATGATCTACTTAGTTTTGGATAAGGTGTAGGATTGACTCTACATATCTCCTGTGTTCCAGGAGGACAAAGGTTTCCACCATCTACTTGCTGAAAATGCATTTCTCAGCAAGAATAAAAGGCATCACAAGTTAGGTAAGGGAGAGGAGTGTGTATTCGTACCACCTGTCTCTCTGTGGAATGGCTTGTGTTTTTCTTTGTTCCTCAAGACATTTCTGTCCCTCCTTCTAAATACATCTCATGTCCTACTCCTTTTTAACTCTTTATTTTGGCCAAGTAGATCTCATCAATTAATCCACTTTCATTATCATTACTCTATATGAGTCTGGACATCCCAGGCTAATATCCTATAATCAACAGTACTGTATTAGTCAGAATTCTCTAGAGGGACAGAATTAATAGGACAGAAAATATTATATATATATGAGTTTATTAACTATTAACTTACATGATCACAAGGTCCCACAATAGGCTGTCTGCAAGCTGCATAGCAAGGAGAGCTAGTCTGAGTCTCAAAACTGAAGAACCTGGAGTCTGATGTTCAAGAGCAGGAAGCATCCAGCACAGGAAAAGGATGTAGGCTGGGAGAGTAGGCTAGTCTCGCCTTTTCACGTTTTTCTACCTGCTTTATATTCACTGGCAGCTGATTAGATTTTAGGTTGTGCCCACCAGATTAAGGGTGAATCTTCCTTCACCAGCCCACTGACTCAAATGTTATTCTCTTTTGGCAACACCCTCACGCACACGCCCAGGATCAGTACTTTGTATCCTTCAATCCAAGTTGACACTCAGTATTAATCATCACAAGTACCATTTGCTAGTTGGAAGGACAATGTTGTGCTTTACACTCCACCCATACTAAGCATACCTGGAGTGCTCATACCTCAGTGACTTTGCATGTGCCTCCCTTCCTGGGTTGGAGCATCATCCCTTTACCTGTCAATTTGGGAAATTCTTATTTATCACTTAAGTCTTAGTTCTGTGTTTCTACAAAACCTGCACAGATTTATCCAAGCCAACTGCATAAATTCACATTGCTGCTTTTAGTAACACTCATTTACTATGTGTTTCCTCAGCACAGGAAATAACCCTTTTCATCATTTTATCTTCTTGCACTTCTTTGTAAAGCTTTTGTTATACAGCTGATAGATACATACATTTATCCCTTTTATGGATACATAATTGATAGTGATAATCTGCACATATCTAAAGTATACACTTTAATGTGGTAAAATTATGACCATGTTCATCTAATATATATCAGTTTAATAAAAATGGTTTAATCTCAAAAACTATTACCATTTATTCTTAATTTATTTTTATTTTTCAGCTTTATCAAGGTATAGATGACCAATAAATATTTCATATATTTATGATGTACAGTATGTTGAATATGCATTCCATGCCAGTCATTGCAGAGACTGGGTGTGCAAAACTGAGTAGGTTACCACCCTTGTTCTTAAAGGGCTTGCTCTATGATCCTGGTAAGAGAAGTGAATTTTTACTTTCACAAAATATTGTCCCTTGGCTATCAAATCTTCTCTGTGTATATAGTTCAGAACAGATGGAGGTCTATCCTCAGAGACAGCTCATAGCAAGAGAGGCTAGAGATCCTGGAGGACCAGTAGAGCCAGAGTAAAGAGTATAGGTTTTTACATGAGTGCATCAAATAATCAGGCAACATAAATGAGACTAGGAGTAGAAGCAAAGTTATATCTAGAGTCAGAAAGAGGTAATATGTGAAAGTTGGGTCAGTAGTGGGAAAATTAGGTTGTTAGCAAGAAGACCTAAATTAAAGGAGTAAAGAAAGATGTACACAATGGAATTCATTGGGAAACTCATGAAATTCAGTTTTATATATATACACACACACAAGTTCATGCTCTTTCTCTACATATATGTGTGTGTGTGTGTATGTGTACACACGCAGGCCATATATAGGTCATACATACATATATATAGATCAATGCACTTCTGAGTCAAGTCTTGGGTAAAAAAGATTCCATGGGGCTTCATAATACCGGGTGAATGTTTGGATACCTAACACTTATATCTAACTGACTTTAAATTAAACCTATAACTCTCCCTCAACTTAAAATTCAGTGAAACCCAGAATGTCTATGTAACTTTTATTCTATGCTTCCTTTCTAAGGGTTACTCTTCTTTTATTATTCTTACCAATTCATGTTACTTTAAGTACATTCTCAAGTTTTTCCCTCATAATGTCCTTCCTGTCCTGATAACATTCCTCCTTGTTTCTTTTCAGCATGTTAGACATCATTCATACCATAACACTGGTTAAAATTTTCTGTTAATGCTTTCTACAAACCCCCTAATGACAACTTCCCTCTGTGTTCCTTCTGTCTACACATAGCACTGAGCATTCAGACCACACATTTTATCCCTTGGTTATAGACAGTTTATTCTAGAGGATGTTTATTCCAAACCATTTTACATTTATTTCAGTTGAATTTGTTAGTTTTCCTCAACAACATTATTTATCAGCATCTAAACTGCAGAAAGAGCATTGCAACAGTGTCTCCCATAAGAGTGAGCCAAGATTCTTCCAGAGTCCTTGTTGATCACAGATTTTTAATAATCTTATATACTTCCTTGCATATGTTGATGATAGTTTGGTAATGGGCCTCAGGCTTTCTCATGGCCTCCAGACAAGGAGTTCTCTAGATCCACAGAAAAAGTGAAAGTAATGGGCAAGGAATGCAAGTTTAAGCAAGGTGGATGGACCTTGAGTGAAAACAGGAAGATTTAGGATACCTGTAGAAAGACAAGTCAGCTTATATAGAGACGAATTAATACTTTGGGATTAAACTGTCTGTGAAGGATAGAAGCATGGCAGACTAAAAATAGGCACGAAGTAATTCAGGAGCTAATCAGGCTGTGTCACAGATAAAATTAATAAGTAAAAAAGTTTTAACAAGACATTAGCGGTCTGAACAGCCCAGAAGACCTAAGGAGGGAGACAAGAGTATTATGGCTGCAGCATTAACATCACTGTTACTAGGTTGGTGATGATTAACAGGACGTCGTCCCAAAGGAAGCAAGGTGAGCCTTCACAGGACAGCACTATATCAGGAGATGATGGTCTCAAATTGGAGAGCTAAGGTGAACTGTCAGAAGGGACATCAGACCCAAGGACACAAAAATGGGGCTATATTAGCCTGAGCAGAAATAAGAATTACACCCTGAGAAAAAAAAAATACAAGTAATATAAAATTAAAGTGACACAGAGATTTGTGAAAAACAGCCACACCTGTTAGTCCTTGATTTCCACTCAGCTCATATTTTGGAAATATTAGTCCAATGCTTCTTTTGGGTCAACTCCATTCAGATTTTATGATAAGAAATGAATTGAATCTATGAAGCAGAAAACCAAAGAACTTCACAATTGCCTCACCCAGGTAACTATGGGAATATTTTACATCAGTTACTATCAGGATAAATTGATTAAAAGCCTCTGAGTTTTGAGTCTAATGCTATGTGCTTTGAAAAATGGAAAGGAAAACTTAAGCCTGTCATTCTACAGGAGCTTAAAAGATAATGGAAGGGGCAACATCAACACAGATTAAAGACACTGACAAATCAGTATGTAACTGGTAGCAGCTATGTGGAATCGTGAAAGTAAAGTCTTTTGGAAGATAAGTGTGTGTGTATATATATATATATATATTTTTTTTTTTTTTCAATATCCAAAGTGTGATGAATTGATCAATGTGGAAAATTTGGCCAGAGATGAAGATTTTGAGCATCAAGGAAGATATTTGATGGGAAGAAAATGGTGGTACATCCTTTACAGATTAAAAGGCTGGATAAAATTCTGAAAATTTATTTGTAGTCCCAGCTACTTTGGATTGTGTGGCAAGAGAATCACTTGAGAACAGGAGTTCAAGGCTATCCTGGGGAACATAACATCACTTCCTGTTTTGGATAGTTGGAAATATATCCCTAAAAATAAAATGCTATATTATATCAGAAAGTTTGTGGATACAAATTACAGAAACCTGTTTAAAAGTGGCTGAACTGATGAGGGATTTTTTACACAACATGGTATCCAGAAATGTAGCATCTTCAGACCTCATACTATAGGACTCTGACATTGTTTCTTTGTAAACTATCTTAGCAATGCACCATTTTGTGTGCACTTAATCTTCTTTCCTCCTTTTTAAGGTTGTTTAGAAAAGTGCAAGCTGAAAAAGAGAGGGAATCTTACTTCTTAATTATCTCTCTTAGGAAAAAGGAAATACCTTCTCAGAGTCAACCAGAAAACTTTTTCAGAGAGTACGTAGTTCGTTTGTTCATTTCTATGCTGAAAAATAGCATGAAGGATAGTATTACCTGCTGCTCTTAGATGAATAGGAGCCCTACCCATGGAGCTGGGATGAGATCAACATCACTTCACTCAACAGGGGTAATATTGGGAGAGGGAATAATTCTTGAGTTCCATAGAACTCAAAGAGAAGAGAATGTAGATATCTGATAGAATGTAGAAAGAGAAGAGAATTAATATAGGTGAACGATGAACAGTGACCACTACAATATCCAAAGTCAACTATCTTGAGTCCAGTGAAGAAATTTCTGTTCTAATTTCTAGGTAGAAAGAACATTGATCTAAAGACCTTTATATCAGTCCTTGTAGCAAACTAAAGAATTGGGTAAACTAAGACATTTTATACCTGTGCCTTACACTTCACATCATTTAAGCAGGAATAATTGTAGTAGCAGCTAATTTATAGGGTAATTATGAAGGTAAAGTGGCGGGGTAAATTATAGGAAGTCTATTAGGCTGCGAGGCTCTATTCTGCTTGCCTCTTTGTGGTCCTTCAGCTCTGCATGACTTTAACATGTCTAAGGAGTCTTTCAGAAAGTGGGAATTTGATAGAAATTATACTGATCTGCCTTTGTCCTTTACTTGCCATTTTGCTCTATTAATATTAGGTGCCCAAGTCACTCCATCTTCATGGGGAGATTGTTCCAGGACAAATTATTTCTGGAAAACTGCAATAGGCATGATATACATGACTGATGAATCCATGTAATATATTGTATGCACAGCATTGCAGCTGCTTACATGTTTTACTTTGTCAAAGCAGAGAAAGATGGTACTGATGATGAGAGAAATACAGGCTCCAAGAGCTCTTATCATTTACTTGCATTTCGGAAAGTTCACTGTCATAAAATAGGCTGATGGAAGGCCATCAGTGTGCTTCTAAAGGTTCTGATTTTCCAAACCCTGATAGACAAGGAAACGGTCAACTGAAAATCTTCAAACAGCAATAAAGATCTATTTGTTTAAATAGTTAGAGGACTATTTGCTAAGCAGAGGAAGCAAACGCCCCATAGGAGGGGGTTTGTATAATCGTTTTTAACTGTGCTATTTGAAATTAGAGTGTAATAATGCAATTTTAAATAATTGGCTTAATGCTGTCCCGTCTACACCTATAGAAATGTCCTCAATCTCTATTAATAAAACCAATCTCACATACACCCTCCCAGATATGAGTAAATAAGATAGTTATCTCTGTAATGAAAAAAGGAAATTAGATGGTATGGCCTTCCCAGGATATTCTTTACCTTGTGTTTGACTGCTTCAACTTTCATTATAGCCAGTTTGGAACTATTTGGTATTTATAAAAGAATATTTTGTAGGATTTCATCCCTTTTTATATTTTAGTGCTATGGAATGAATGTTTGTGTCCTTTTAAAATTTGTATGTTGAGACCTAATCCCCGATGTGATAGTATATGGATGCGGGGCCTTTGGGAGTTTACTAAATCACAAATGTGGAGCCCTCATTATGCAACGCAATTAGTGGCCTTATAAGAAGAGCTATAACAAAGATGAACTCTCTCTCAGCCATATGAGAATACAGCAAAATAGTGGCTGCTATGTTTTCAAAGTTTATCCCCTTTAAAATGCACGTTCAGATTTACTGGCCCTTGTAACAGTATTAAGAAGATGATCCTTTGGAAAGTAATTAGCCCATGAGGCCTCTATCCTTATGGATTGAATAAATGCTGTTATAGAAGAGTGAGTTTTACCCCTTTCTGCTTCTTTTTTCTTCTGCCATGTAAAGATAAAGCATTCCTCCCATCCAGAGGACATGGCATTCAGCATGCCATCTTGGAATTAGAATTGCTGAGCCTGCCAGCACCTTAATATTGGGCTTCTTAGCCTCTATAGCTGTGAACCAATAAATTTCTGTTCCTTATAAATTGCCCATTCTCTAGAATTCTGTCAGAGCAGCACATATGGAATGGGCTAGGTAGTAGCTGTCTGAAAACCAGAAAGTTGGCCCTTACCAGACACCAAATCTACCAGCACCTTGATCTTGCATTTCCCAGCCTCCAACAGTAAAAGAAATAAATGTTTATTGTTTAAGCCACAAAGTCTAGGGTATTTTGTTATAGCAGCCCCAACCAATTCAGATGGTCAATATGCAAATTCCATTGTCAAAGAAAGGGAATATTATTCTCTGTCAAATGTAGCTGAAGAGATTAGGTTACGATTCGATTTTCACAGACTTTTGGAAGATACCATACACAATCCATCTATTGCTAAGGGGGAGGATATGATCAATGTCTGTAACTTCTGACCTTGATGGAAGACAAAGCACAGATCATTTATGTCTATGAGGGTAGAGGCAGCTCCTTTGCATCAATGCATTAATGGAATAACTGAGATTGTTAATAGGCAACAGCAAGCAATTATTAAGGCTTATTTTAGGTATTAGAAGAAAATAAGGAACAGGACCCAAATAACAGATCTTAAAAGTACCAGTGATATCAGGAGAAAAAAAATAAGAAAGTAAAATAGATAATTAAAAGAGCTACTCGTGACTAAATGTAAATTGACAAAAGGTGAAAAAAACCCTTTACTTCTCAAGTGATTTTGTTTTGCATCCTATGGACAGAGGATGTTCTAAAGATATTATGAAAGGAAACCTCTTTATTCAAAGAAGCACTTGTCAGAATTATCTCTCTGGAAGGATATTAATACCTGATGGATATTATTAAATTATAGTCACACTCCTTTATGTGTTCTGAGGTTCTTTTATTTTTCCCTAAATTTTTATATTAGATTAAATATATTGAACTCTAAATGAATTTTTCATATTAATAATTCAAGTCTTCTCAAACATAAAGATTATCCTTTACTTTACTTTGGCTGAGGCTTATAGAAATATATTCACCTAAATTTGCTGCCCAAATTAAATTCTAAGATAAAAATTAATAATAACATTAAACCAATTTGTTGAATGTCTACATATTTTTCATTTATTTTTTAAGAAGCATGGTTAATTTAGAACATTTTTTAGGTAGCATTATTTGTAAAGCAAACTTTTTATCCTACAATCATATGCTGCTAAGGAGCAACATTGAAACTATATGTATCATTTCAGCTCCAACAAGTAAAGAGCTTGGAAGTTATTTTCATCCTTAAAACAAGAAAAAAAGGCTGAACAAACCAAAAATCAATGACTTTTCCTGGACATGTTAGAGAATTGGGGTTACAGGGCAAACTGTTCACCAAAACTAGAAGAGATAATCAAATGTGCAGATAGCTGAGATCAGCTTACCTGGATGCAGAAGCTACTGGAGACATAAACTGGTAGAAACATTTAAAAGACAAATTTGAGTAATTCTTGCAGGCTGAATGTGTACTAGTATGAAAGTGAGAAATTCCTGGGGCTACAGATATGGGAAGGTCTTAGATGTTAGTGGGTTTAAACTCCAAGTACCCCACCAGGTTATCATGATGAAGAGCCGAGAAAACTGCCTCTTGACTGTGGCAGAGGAAGAGGAAAGTAACCATTTTGAACATCCAGTATGCTCTATTAGGTCAGGATATGTATATCCTATTGGTTTTGCCTCTATGTAGAAGGTTCTACAAAGGAGAGAGATAGAGAGAGACGATAGTGCAGTTTCAGTCTAAAGGCCAAAAAAGGTGGAGACTCAAGAGACTCAAGAGGACTGATTGTGCAAAGCCATCTTCTAGAAAATTCTTTCTTTCTCAGGGAGGCAGAGGTCTTTGTTCTACTTGTGCCTTCAACTGATTGGATGAGGATGATTCACATAATGAAGGACAATCGGCCTACTCAGAGTTCACTGATTTAAATGTTTACCTAATCCCAAAACACCCTCTAAGTTGACCTAAAAATTTAACTATCACAGTTTTCTATTAAAAACCCTAGAAGAAAACCGAGGCAAAACCATTCAGGACATAGGCATAGGCAAGGACTTCATGACTAAAACACCAAAAGCAATGGCAACAAAAGCCAAAATAGACAAATAGGATCTAATTAACCTCCAGAGCTCTATACAGCAAAAGAAACAATCATTAGAGTGAACTGCAACCAACAGAAGCAGAAAAAAATTTTACAGTCTACCCATCTGACAAAGAGCTAATATCCAGAATCTACAAAGAACTAAAATGGATTTACAAGAAAAAAAACAAACCCATTCAAAAGTGGGCAAATGATATTAACAGACATTTTTTAAAAGAAGACGTATATGAGGCCAAGAAACATATGAAAAAATGCTCATCATCATTGGTCATTAGAGAAACGCAAATCAAAACCACACTGAGATACCATCTCACATCAGTTAGAATAGTGATCATTAGAAAATCTGGAGACAACAGAGGCTGGAGAGGATGTGAAGAAATAGGAACATTTTTATATTGTTGGTGGGAGTGTAAATTAGTTCAACCATTGTGGAAGACAGTGTGACGATTCCTCAATGACCTAGAAATAGAAATTCCATTTGACCCAGCAATCCCATTACTGGGTATATATCCAAGGGATTATAAATCATTCTATTATAAAGACATAAGCACATGTGTGTTCATCAAGGTACTCTTTATGATAGCAAAGACCTGGAACCAACCCAAATGCCCATCAATGATAGACTAGAGAAGGAAAATGTGGCATATATACACCATAGAATACTATGCAGCCATAAAAAACCATGAGTTCGTGTCCTTTGTAGGGACGTGGATGAATCTGGAAACCATAATTCTCAGCAAACTGACACAAGAACAGAAAATCAAACACCGCATTTTCTCACTCATGGCAGATGTTGAACAATGAGAACACATGGACACAGGGAGGGGAGCATCACAAACTGGGGTCTGTTGGAGGGGACTAAGGGAGGGGTGGGGGGGTAGGGAGGTTGGGAAGGGATAACATGGGGAAAAATGCCAGATATAGGTGACGGGGATGAAGGCACTAAACCACATTGACCTGTATGTACCTATGCAACAATTCTGCATGATCTGCACATGTACCCCAGAATCCAAAGTACAATAAAAAATATTTTTAAAAAATGAAACATTACAAGAAAACTAGAGACCGTTGTGAGCATAAATGCAAAAATCTTCAAAAACAATTCACAAATTGAATCTAACAATGTATTAAATACACCATGACCAAGTTGTATTTATTGTAGTTAGGAACACCATTTAAATATACATTAGTATAATTCACCATATTAATAGGCTAAGGCAGAAAACTCATATGATCATATCAGTTGACACAGAAAAGCATTTGGTAATGGATTAGAGTTTAAGACATCAGTTATGAACTCATGTTTGGTTAACTAAAAGTCTAGATTGTTACATGTTGATATATTTATAGAAATTCTTATATGCATAGATTTCTATACACACATATATTTTCTCGTTCTGTCAAAGCAACACCACCTGGTTGTAACAAGCATACCCGGTGCCTAGATCTTGGTTTCTAGTACCCTTCTTCAATAAAAAGAACTAGAGCTCCTTAGAGAAATGACTGATCCAAGGAATGGGGCAGTAAATATGTATCATGAATCTGGAACATCTTGTAGTAACAGAGAGTAAGAAAGTGCTCAAATACAATAAACAAAACACCAAAACCACAATGATTAACTTATGCCCAAAAGACACAGGAATAGAATATAAGGAATGAGCTCCCAATGGCCAAAACTCTAAAAATATGAGCAACAAAATAAAGAAGTACTAAATTATAACTTAAAGTATAAAATAACTATCCAAAAGTCCAGGAAGACATAAATAAATGATTGAACAAATAACATTATTACTAGGTGAGAACAGACAAATCTCCCTTTGAGAAGAATTTCAAATAATGTGTATAGATACCCTGCCTCTAAGGAGTACAAGCATAACTTTCTTCTCGTTAACAGTAAGTTATGTACAGTTATTTTCTTCCAAAATAATATATGTTTACAGGGAAGAAACAGTAACTTCACAATGGAGAAATCTGATAAGCAGTACATTTGCCAGGTGATCACAGTTTACATCAACAATAAGTCATGTTGATAATATGAACTATTGATATACTGTGATGAAAATGGCATTTTAGATCTTGGGTCTTTTCCCCATAAGATATAACCCCAATATAATAATGGGAAAAACATCAGGCAACCCCAATTGAGGCATATTCTACAAAATACCTGACCTCCCAACTGGCAAAACATCAAAAAAAAAAAAAAAAAAAAAATTCTGAGAAGCTGTTACAGCTGGGAAGAGCCTAAAGAGACATGACCACTAAATGTGATGTGGTATCCTGGATAGAATCCCTGGGGTGAGGGGAGGGGAAGATTAGGTAAAAACTAGGGAATACTGGGCTGGGCACAGTGGCTCAGGCCTGTAATCCCAACACTTTGGGAGGCCGAGGTGGGGAGATCATGAAGTCAAGTGATAGAGACCATCCTGGCCAACATGGTAAAACCCTCATCTCTACTAAAAATAAAAATTAAAAAAATTAGCTGGGCTTGGTGACATGCACCTGTAGTCCCAGGACTTGGGAGGCTGAGGCAGGAGAATTGCTTGAATCCAGAAGGCGGAGGCTACAGTGAGCCGAGACAGAGCCACTGTACTCCAGCATGGCGACAAAGCGAGACTCCATCTAAAAAAAAATAGTAACAATAATCTAGGGAATACTGAAAAGAATGATGAACTTTTAAAATAATAATGCATTAATATTGAATGATTAATTGTAAGAAATACGTCTTATTAATGTAATATGTTAAAATAAGTAAAAATGTGTGCCAGGTATATAGAAATTTTCTGTACTTATCTTTTCAATTTTTCTGCAAAACTAAACATGTTCCAAAAATTAAAGATCACTTAAAAAAACTGTCAAGTAATCTCTTCCTCCTAAATTTTTCTATAAATAGCTATATTTAATATTTTTCAAAAAATCTGAGTTTCTGAATGTTCTAAAGGGTTTGTGAAAAAAATGTATTGAAAGAACTATAAAACATAACCTCTTCATTTTTAAATTGATCTCCAAGACCTCTTCCATTTCAAAAGACCTATGATTCACTGACCCTACATTCTTAGAGCATCTACAAATGAATCCAGTATCCTGAAGATTAAATAGAAGTTATATACAAATATGGGCATTAATTTGATACGAGAGCATTGTAGTGTTTTACAAAATAGCTACCAGGGAAATAGCTAGAAAAACAGAGGGTCATGAAGATCAGTTTACTGTTCACAGGTCACTTTTTTCTCCAACTAATATTGTAATTCCAAGACTGGAAAGAACTAAATAGAAAGGAAACAACATGGAAGGAAATTTGGTCTCACTATCAAATTTTGAAGATGATTGCAAAAAACATCTAAGGTGAAATTGAGTGTCTTTGCAAGAATTTATCGTGTCATGTATCCTACAAACTTGTGTCATATTCATTCTCTAAATATATTTTGATTTCAGAAACTTTTAGTGCACACTAGAACATTCTCTCTGTATTTATTGAGCTATTAAAGCAAAAAACTTTCAGTGTTATATAAAACAAATATTAAAAAATCCAATGAAACAAAGTATCTAATCCAACCATACGCTGAATTGTGTAAAAATTACTCTAGGCAGTGACTTTAAGTAAACCAACATGGTATCAGTTAATTTTGTATGTTCTAAGGTCAGAAAAAGAAAACGACTGAGTGTTAAAAATGTATGCTATGAATCCCTAGAGGAAAAGGCCAGCATGCGAGTCCTGATTCCCACATCATATAGTATATTTTGTATTTTGTTCCTATCAAAGGTTGATGGATTGTAAGTGCTGTCTATTTTTCTTATCTGGTATATGCCAGAGACTATGTGACCCTTCCCAAGGGCATCTCTGCAACTAATGAGGAGAGTATGCAACATCTGCAGATCTCTCTTTAGTATTCCATGTTGAAAACACAACAAATGTCTGCTGTTGTTTTGTATTTTCAAAAGTGTGTCTTTTTGCTTTACAAAGAAGGCAAAGCAAAACAATGATGAAATACAGGCACAATCCTTCGTTTTTACTCAAGAGACTTTAACCGAACTCACTTCACAGCCATCCCCTTCCTTCTGTGCTGTCACTATTGTTTCA
The DNA here is from genome assembly GCA_963573385.1 of Cacajao melanocephalus. Taxonomy (NCBI): domain Eukaryota; kingdom Metazoa; phylum Chordata; class Mammalia; order Primates; family Pitheciidae; genus Cacajao; species Cacajao melanocephalus. The sequence goes on from CAUYLG010020496.1 coordinate 30,811, forward strand.
TTGCTTTATTGCTGTAGTGTCTTGCAAGCACACAGGAAGGTGTCCATATTTTTTATTTTGTTGATTAACTATAACAAGAGGAAATCTATTTGTTCCCTGGGCCCTGGTAGGTGGACACACAAATTGTGCACCTGCAATAGCCTATCAGGATGTTTGGAAAATGTTAGGAAAATGTCTTATTGTTCATACTTCTTTCAAGTTTAGAGGACATAAACGCCTACACACAAGGTCAAATTCAGATAGGCACCCTTAGGAAACCTTCAAATTTATTTGCTGCTTCTTGTATATACCAGAAATAAGTCTACTTCTTGGACACCACATCTTATCTACAGATTCGTCTCAACATATTAAGGGTTTGTAGTGACACTATTATTGTCATCTATCTAAATTAATCCTGATCTCTGTGAAAAACCAAACCATTGACTGGAAGCTGTGTTAACAATTAACGAAGTTGCCTGACTCTGCCTTAACTTGCCATTCCCTCATGTCCAGACTCCCCAGTCACAAGGCTTTCTTCAGAAAGCCCTCTTGTGCATGTTCAGTTTTGCACTCAGTGATTTTGCTGCTGGGACTCAAGTCTATGACCTTAATTACACTCAGGTACTCATCACAGTGAGGTTGTTGTTGAAACACAATGGGGGACATATTATAGTAATTTAGTGCATAGTTTACGAATCTTAAGTAGTTTCCCCATCCTCTTTCTGCTGAAGATTGGAAGTTCACTATATAATGCTGCTTTGGGTGAATGAGCAAACATCCTTCGTTTTCTAAATTTGGGCCTTCATATGATGGGAAGGTCACAGACCTATCTCCAGCTTATGAGATTTGGAGGACTTTAGTAGAAGAGGAAAATACCACATTTATTTATGAGTGTCTTTGAACCTAAGAAGGGTCTCATTTGTATACAACTAGATAATCAATCTATGGAGTTTCCAAAACAAGGCAGGGTAATGTAACCTTGAAAATAATATAAAATAGCTATGTTGCAAAATGTTGTAAATATTAGTTAAACACAATGAGACATTTGCTAGGGGCTGAGGAACCAGAAAATTGCAAGCATTTAAGAGAAATATCTCTTACTTTAAATTCACTTGCAGTTCCTAGTGACTGAAAGCTGCTAAAGGGAAAGAGAAAACAATAACAGCAGCAACAAAATCCCTCATAAGTTTAATAGCCACCCACTGATTGTAAATGTGAAGAAGACTTCTCTAAACACAAAGGTGATAGTAAAGGAATCCTCCTTTATTGAAGTCCCTGACCTAAGGCCTCTTAATGGGCAGGCTCTGAAATACCGCACATGTGGAAACACTTTGTAGAATTCTACTTTTATTTCTTGGAGTCAAGTCTTTGTTCTAGCCACAAATATGTTTACATTTTTTTTTCCTAATCCTGATTTCCTTCAGTCAGAATCATGTCATCTTTTATGAGAAACAAAATAAAACAAACAAACAAAAGTCGTAAAGAAATTTTTGACAACACACAACTTAGTGTCATTTTGGACAATCTGGCACAGAAACCCTTGCTACGTGTTACTCTTCCCTCTTTTCCAGGAGCCTGGGTTTTGAGATGCTAAAAGTGCAAATAGAAAGTAGTTTAGAATGATACAAAGCAGAAGTGAGAGTTTGGTTTTGAAATGATTTTCCAACTGCAGATGCATATACAAAATAATAGAGTGTCCCCAAAAGATGGATGTACATGTTGTGTAACAAATTTGGAAATTTGGGGCTCTTGGCACCTGTTTCCAAAGATGTGAAAAGTTAATGTTTAATGGATTCCTACATAGGCCACTCTTTGGTTGAGACACAGCGTATACGTAAACAAGAAGAAAAACAGAATAACTCAGAATAATAACCTAGGGTCTCAGTCTGGTCAAAAGGTGTGCACAAGAAAATCGGCACTACCTACATATTCACTTCTCTGTTGATTGACTCACTTATTTAGAATATAAGCTCCCTTTGAGCAGGGACAGCTTTTCATATTCACCAGAACAGTACAAGAAAGGGAATGCTCAAAAACATGATTTTGAAGGAATAATAGCAATAAACCTCATGCCTTGTCAGCTTAGAGGAGAGAATATACATAGAATAAATTGTGTTTTCCAAAAATTCTTAAGTTGAAGTCCTAACCTACAGTACTTTAGAATGTGATAGTATGGATGTAGTTTAGAGATAGCTCCTGTAAAGAGATAATTAAGTTAAATGTGGTCATAAGGATGAGGCCTTAATTTAGTATGCCTGGTCTCCTTATAAAAAGAGATTAGGACAAATGGAGAGGTAGCAGACGTGTCAGGTGCACAGAAAAGACCACACAAATACATAACAAGAAGGTGGCCATCTTCAAGCTAAGGAGAGAGGGAGGCCTCAGGAGAAACCAACCCTGCTGCCACCTTGATCTCAGACTTTCAGCCTCTAGAACTGTGAGAATATAGATTTATGTCTTTTAACACATCCTGCCTGTAGTGTTTTGTTTTGGCACCCCTAGCAAAGTAATATAATAGCAAAAATAGCATTGCCAGATAAAATAAAGGATGTTCAATCAAATTTGAATTTTTGAAATTTGCACACCCTGTATAAGCTATTTTTTATAAGGATGTCTCATGCAATATTTGGAACATACTCATTAAAAAATAATAAGTAAATGAAAATTTCCAAAAAAATAAAAATTACTGGTTATCTGAAATTCAAATTTAACTGGACATCCTATATTTTATTTGTTAAATCTGGCAATCCCAAACCTATAGCTATGGAGACAGTGTCAAGAAGGTGCCATTTTACCTGAATTTCAACACAGGAAAAAGTATTTTGATGGGGCTGAAAGAACACTGGGGCCAGAGGAATCAGTATGAACAGACTCCACTGGAAATTTTCACCTATTTCCTCTACTGTGTATATACTGCAGCAGCTAGGCCAGCCCAGGAGTGTTTTAAATATTCAAAAATGACAATTTAATTAGATATGGAATGTCTAATTGCCTTCTTATGACTCAATGGTTTCTAAACTTGGGAGCTTTAAAAAAAATACCAATTCTTAGAGACTCACCCAGACTAATGGGTCACTAATTTAATGTGACCGAAAACAGCTAATCATTTCTATTTAAACATATCTCACATCTACAACCTAAACTGGTGGGCTGAGGCCTGTTACATGGACAGTTTTTCTAGAACTGAGGCTGAAAACTTGATATATCCTCTGCTGAGGGGAAGGCCATGTTACAATGGCTTCCTAGAATTCATCTCTATTTTATACAACATTGCATCAGAAACACTTTTACATTTTTTTAAACAGGTTGAATTTGAATAAGTATGTGTGCTCCCCGTGTGTGTGTGTGTATGTGTGTGCACACATGCGTGAGCATGTGCACATAACTGGCCATGTCCATTTTGTTAGGTAAGATAAACAAAGCATGAATTTTTACTTATAAATTGGATTGTTGTTTCTTTGTGGTGGAAGAACTCCTTAGTCTTGATGCTTAAAGCTACATGTTATTGACACAAAAAACTATTCAAAACAAATTTTATGACCTGGTTTGGTGGCTCACACCTGTAATGCCAAGGCTCAGGCAGGCAGATTGATTCAGTGCAGAAGTTTGAGATCAGCCTGGGCTGCATGGTGAAGCCCCCAAACCCCATGTACTAAAAATACAAAAAAAAAAAACATTAGCCAGCTGTGGTGGTGCATGCCTGTAGTCTCAGCTACTCTGGAGGCTGAGGTGGGAGAATGGCTTTAGCCAAGGAGTTGGAGATTGCAATGAGCCGAGATCGCACCACCACACTCCCCCATGGGCAACAGAGCAAGACATTGTCTTAAAATAAAATAAAATAAAATAAATGTTATGCCACACAATGTCTGTACAACTACTGCTTGCAGAACTTACTAAGTCTGGAAGACTGTTTTACAACTTACTGTAAATTTTAGGGGTAGTGAGTGGGTGAGAAGGAAAATACCAATGATTGCTGTTCTTGGGAGGTAAATTAATTGGCCAACAGTAATGAGTATATGAAGATCTATGTCTACTTTTCAGACACTAGGCTGATTGAGAGGAATGCTATGACTCATATTCACAGATAACAAATATAGAAAGGGTCACAAGATGAAACCAGTAAGAAGGAGGAAATCAAGCACAGGATAGGGTTAAAGCAAGTACAGACGGTCAGCAACATACAAAAAGACTTGACACCTGCAGGCTGTTCATAGTAGCTTGGCATCATCACTTAGAAGTGCATTCTGTGGAACCAGACATTCTATTGCAGGTAGAAACTTGGTCTTATATGGGATAATGGAGGAAATCTGTTTCTGTGTGCCCAATTCCCTTTCTGCTTTCCTCTAGTGATGAACTAAATTTACCGTATTTGGAGGAGACTTCTTGTCCCAAATGATTCTGCTGGGGCTTCCAATCACAACTGCGTACTTGTTTGACAATAGAAATGAGTATGGAATCCAGTCAAGCCAATGAACACAGCCCACTTCTGTGGCTACACAAATTGACTCAGGGACAGCAAAGGATATATGTCAGGTCATGCAGATGTCTCCTGGGGATTTTTTTAACAGTACCTGGAAGAAAAAGAAGATATTTTTCCCTTGAATAGGAAGCTGTAAGGCTGTGACCCCAGAGCTGTCATTGAATATTATCCCTGCCATGTGAAGAGCCTTGAAAGATTGAAGCCAACACACATGTAGAATATAGTAAGATGAGGCCCTATAATCTCTATTATTCCATCTCTCCCTCTCCCTTTACTTCTATGTCTATCTATCTCTGCATCTCTGTCTCAGTCTGTCTCTTTTTCACATACACACATACACACACACAGGACACACAATTGGTGAACTGTATTCAGTTAACATTGAAGCTGACTCTCTTTCCATTGTGTGTGTATGTGTTGTTTGGTTAAATGGGCTAATTCTCCTTGCTTGAATGGGTTTGTGTTTTATTCTGTCTCTAATAACCAGAAGAGTCTTGCCTGATGCCAAGCATTATTTTTACCTTTATATGGCCATGAATTTATTTGAACTTTGCCAGATGCCATTCTAGTTGACCTACAGTTATTACAAGGGAGGAGAAGCATCACATTTGTCTTGATAGCTATCCTTCTGTATTTGGAATCTTTTTTCCTTGAGCTTCTGCCTTTGGCTCCAGTAAAATGGAACGTAACGTTACAGGGTTCAGATGAGGAACTGACATTCTATGAACTGCAGGTAGTTCTTTCTGAAACATTACCATACATGACTGGTCTGTCTGTCTGTGGTCTCTTAAGGATGCTTAGAATATTTCCATTTGGGATTATTGCTCAAGCTGAAGTTACTACACTGAAATTTACTTTTTCTTCCTATTCTTTTGACTGCATTCTTTCTGCTTTTCAACCTTTCCTGTGGCTCCTCACAGCAAAGCCCTCTTTTCACTCAACTTGTATCTGATTGCTTACCTTTGAAGGATATTTTGTCCTCATACATTTTCTTCCTTTAAATTGAACATGCACCATTTTCCACTAACTGAAGAAGAGAGGAATTATCTTTTAGAATTAGTATTTTTTCCATCCATACAGTTTAATCTGCACTTATATTGTAAGTGAAGACTTCGTGGAGAAGGAATATTTCACATGGACCATGAAAAGACAGTAATCCAACAATAATTACGAGCTATACCTTTCTGAGTTTCTTCTGGAATGACAGAACCAGTTGGTAAAGAAAATGAAATAAATGGAGAAAAATGTGCATTTATTTATAACTCTCCCCTATTTTCTATAAGCTTATAAGATATAATGTTTACTTTGGTCTTTGCTCTTCGTAAGTTGGATCCCTGACTGAAACACTATTTCCTTTTATTTGTAATTTAAGTCTTCTTTTTTTTTAGAATTCCTGTCTTTTGGGAATGCCGTTAGTCATTCCAGGACCTCTGTCTGTCAAGAAGGAGAATGGCATTTCCAGAGCACATTCACTGAATAGGAATCTTAATCTAAGGCAAGACCTAAAGGGTTCCACAGAAACAACAGAAAATCACAGTCTTCTGGCCATGGAAATTTAAGAGAGATGGCCACCCAGCTGCATTTAGAAGCAGCTTGTCACACAGAAGTCAGCAATTATCTTCTCAGTCTAGGTGACAGATGGTAGGAAAGCATTCTCCTAGGCCCTGGCACTTGGCTTCCACATCTGTGAAGACATTTTTCCATAAGGTTTCCTTTCATATTCATGGTAAGATGGGCTTCAGTGTTAGCGAGAGGGGCAGACTCCTCCCTCCATCAGGTCTTGCTCTTCTCTTACTCCACACCTTCAGTCTCCCTCCAGCAGGCTCCACTGAAATCAAATAGATTTTTAAAAAAATGTTTTCAGACTCTTACCTAGCTCTAAAGAAATAATCCAATGCAGAAAGCCTAGTAAACTTAGGAAAGAAACATACAAAAACATGGTTAAGAAATTTAAAAAAACCTTTCACTTAGCTTGCCTATGGAGAAATACTCTACTTATATGATTTTCATGCTGGTTTTTCTCACTTAACTTTAAGTTTCTTGAGGCCAAGATTTTATTTTAGTTACATAATAGTCCTAAATAGCCCGTTAATATATGCTTGCCAAATAAATAAATAGATTAACTAATTAATGAATTAGTTGATTGAAAAGACAGTACCAACATTTTCCAAAGAACAAAGGGTTTCCTGGTTGAAATGAAGAAAAAAAAACTTAACTGATGAGGAACCCCCTGGACCTCTGAAGACAGAAGGTAGTACTAACGGAAATTCTGTGACATTTCAGCTGAAAGATTTCATTAGAGCCAAAGATATCTGCCAACCTAGTCCAAACATTTTCTTGGACTCTAGGTTCTGTTCTGATCTAAGTTGTAAAAGGATTTTTTCTCATGGTCTTGGGCCAGCACCTTTCTTGATCTGCCTCTAGGCAGGCTCCTAATCTTGTCTTGACAGTTCTATTAAGCCGCAACCTCAAGGCTTTTGTTGCTGAGTTGGTGCCCTATTGATATTTTCCAGTCTTAGCCTCCATATGTGAGACTACATTTTTACCTTGATCTTATCTTAAGCCTGGCTCTTGACCATGTACACTTAAGACTTCAGCAGTAAGATTGAATCCCAGAATTTGTGACAACCACATATAACATAATAAGTACCACCCATACACACACACACACACACAAACACACACACACACACTGTATTTCATTCATATTGCCAATTTATTTTTTACAGGATACTTGAAAATTAAATAGATAATAAAAAATTAAATATTTGTCTTCACCAAATATACTCTTTCTACTCTTTTAACAAAGCTCTAGTACAAATCTATCTATAAAATAACATATGAGTTTCATGTGACAGTATCATATGAGTTGAAACCTCTTCTCATCCAGAGACCAAAGCATCATGGGAAACTAGAAGTTATGGGTAACATCACAGGAACAGGAAGCCCCTCATAACCGAGGAGAATTGAGTGTAGCAGCTTTACCACAGACAAAATTTTTAGGCACATAAAATCCCAGTGATTTATTTGCATTTCTTTTCTGGTTAAACTAATATTCTTTTGGATAAGAGAAATACCCCTCAATGGGAGTAAGAAAAACTCTGAAATCTTATCCAGAATCTTATAACACATGATTGTTTGGAACCTAAGGATAGTCTCTCATGAAGTATTGATCAGGCATACCAGCTCAACCTGGCCTAATGAAAATATTATCTTATATTTCAGAGATTTGGCAATTTCTGCCTCCTGAATTGCTTTATCTGGTAAGATATTGTGCTCTGTTCTGTTACATAATAACTTTTTTTTCAACACTACATCCCATGGGCCTTTTTAAAGCACTGTGACATTTAGGCATTCAAGTTTAAATAACCACCAATGTCAATGACATGAACAGTCTTTCAGTGGAAGGGCAGATAGCATTAAGCAAAGCTAAGTTAGTAAATTTCCAAGCCTTGCTGAATATATCTCAACTTGTTCCATCAGGAGCAGTTGGCAAATGTGTTTTGACATAGATTGTAAGAAGTATTCTAATTTTTTAAAATTACAATGTAAAAAATAACAAAATAAAAGTATGTGTTAGAATCAAAGTAATGATAGATTAGGGAAATGATCACATTTATTAATGTGAACCTACGTATTCCCAAATTCTTCTAGTCTTTGACTATCAATTGAGTAATTTTAATAAACATAGCTAAGGGTAGACATCAATGCTGCCCCTCAAAATGTACTGTTATTTTTGGAAACACCCAGGGATGCCTTGTGCTTAGAAACTCATTTACACATATTCTTGTGCTCCTTCCAGAGCTACCAGTGGCTTCTGTGATAATGCTTCTTCCTGGCTGCTCCATTAAGCAGAGTAGGGTCAGCCACTGAGTCACCGCTGTGGTGCAGCCACTGCCTTGCACTGCCGCTCACCCATAAAGGGTCTGCAGAGAAAGCTTCACTCCCTAACCTCTTGTCTTTATGCCTCCAGTCTTAAGTTTAAAAAGCCCATTTTCAATACAGTGATCTAAGTTTTGTTTCTGCCTGTATTCTCTTCTCTGTAAGACCTGAGATGTAGTCTCAGGGACTGTACCAAGAATAGAGACAAAACATCTTCTTCTGTTTCTACATCTAACCAGAATCTGGGCCTGAGCTAGATCTCAAAAGCCAGTGATCTTCCACTCTCCACCCTCCTTATCCATATCACTTCAGGTAGCTAGATGCCTGCAGTAGGAAGTTCTGGTGTGACAGTTTAGCCAACAGGCCAGCGTGGCCATTATGTGTGAATTAATTGAGGTCCTACAGTGTAGTGTGAAAAATTGCTATAAACATGTCAACAGCACAAAATTGAGGAAACACAATTTTGGTGAGTATTATAAAAGTAAAGAATATTGTACTTTGAAAGAAAGTAATAAGAGAAATCTACTTTATATTAGATCCAGGTGCTCAGCAAAACCAAAGGTGTAGGGAAGAAAGTGACCTTCATGCAGATACCCAAGGGCCGAATAGGAGTCAGGAAGGCAGAGGAGTGGAAAATAATCTAGGTGGTTGATCACCAGGGACAAATGTCCTCAGTTGGAAATGAATGTGGCAATTTCCAGAAGTGAAAGGGAGATCCTACGGTTTGAATTTCTGAAGAAAAAGGCAGAGTAACAGTACTTTAGGTTATGGAAGAAATCACAGTCTTGAATGCCATATTCTAATTTCAGTACAGAATCATTGAATGCATTCAACATGATCAGATTTACTTGAAAAGTTACAATATTCATAGAAACTCCCAAGGCTAAGGTTAAAATTTTATTTTGTATGTGGATGTACACAGTCTCTTCTCTGCTTCTATACTCAAGTCCCAGAAAAGTTAGTTTTGTGAATAAGACCTAGAAGATACTACAAGATAACATAGAATAAGCACAATAGGTGAACCCAGGCTAACTGCAAGCTTCCTATGAGAATGTTTACTCATGTTTGATTTGGTCTCAGACCTTTCCTTTCAAACCATGTATGTCATTGCTATGTCCAGGCATGCCTTTCAATGTCCTAAGACAATGTGGATACATGTAATATCTGACCTTGTGAATCATCTGTGCTTGAGAAGTAAGAAGCTAGCAAAGTGACTGAGTAAATTCTTTCAGGAGGACCTCAACAAGCCTATCTGCAATGACATGGCTGGGGTTTGGGTAATGCACAGTTGATGGGTTAGCATTAGTGTTAAAATTCAACTGAACTCTTAGCTTCTAGAATGCTCATTGCCAACTGTTAGAATCATGAGAACTCCCTTATTTTAGTATGACAAGGCTAAATGCACTTACTCTGAAAAGGTCACATGCTCTGGTGGACCTTGCCCCTGCAAACATCTGATTTCTACAATGAGGTGCCAACCCTGCTGTTCGCAGCCTCCACAGTGACCCTACCTAGGAAGTCAGTGTTCTACTTTTACTGGTCTTGTAAAATCTCAAGGTAAAGATCTCATCTATAATTTGAATTCTATTTTTAATTAAAATTTATTCATCCTTAATGTTTTGGCATAAATCTGACTACTTAGTAGTTATTAGCACTTACTGAAATGTTTTTATAAAAAAGTTAATCTTGAGTCAAAATATAAAGAAATACAAATACCTAGGTACAATATAGTGCTTTCTCATTAAACTTCGAGTGTTTCTAATAAGACTTAAATGTAATCTTGATTTCCTATCCAATGCTAAGGAGAAAAACACCTTCAGCTACTTTTCATGAGGACAATTATTCAGGATCTCTTAGTACATGCTGCTGTAAGAAGAACATGAAGAGAGTTAAATAGGCACTCACACTGACCTTGAGTAGTTTATGATCTAAGTAGAACATTATGATGCAGAAATATATCTTCAGGGAATGCATTAGAGACCTTACATTACTTATGTGTTTAAATTATGTGGAAGCAAAAAGGTAATGGAATTTAATTCAGTGGTGAAGAAGGGAAGAACTTTAGTCTGAGGGAAAGCATCAAAGACTAGCTACGAGCTTGGAAAGACTGAAGGATGAGCTGTTTTAGAAGTGTTTTTCTATAAGGAAAATAATTTTAGTATACATATTCCAGTTGTCAATAGAAAAGAAATAATAGACTAGAACTATGTGAGTTTGGGTTGGCTATGAGAGGATTTACTGGAAAGGCTGGGCTTAGCCTAGGTGTTAAAAGTTATACAGAACATGGAAACATGAATCGATTTGGACAAATACAGGGGCCATTCACCTAGGTAACATAAGAGCAGATATATTTGGGGAGATGTATTAGAATGGGTAAATGTGGGCCTGGTGAATGACAGCTGTAAATGCTACACAGCAGGTCTATGTAATAGCCACAGTTTAAAGTAAAAACATCTGGAAAGGCAACTATAGTTTGCCATCTGAGCCACTTCCTTTGACCGGTCTGGGAGTCAATCTTCCTGTTAGATCTCATTGTCTTTACCTTCCTCCCTGTCCCCAGTGTTATTCCTCCCTCATCTAGCATCTTCTGAAACACTCCATGTTATGAATGAAAGAACATTCCCTGGCTAGCACCTTGTTTCCAAAATATTGCCATATACAGATTCAACCAATGACAATTATCAACTAATAACCCTCAAATTTGACCAAAACAGCTAAGCCCAAGTATCTGTCTTCTCAACAACTGTTTTAGTTCTGTTCTAAAAGGATAGCTTGTATCTTGTATCCAAAATTACTAGAGCTTATCAAGATAATCAAAACCTAAAGAAAAAACAGACGTTCAAATGCAGTTTTCCTTTTGTCATATTACCTAAATTACCTTTCTCTTTCAAAGCTCAGTTCAACCTTTCCTCTTGTGCAATGCTTTCACTGAATTTTTTATCTGATGACTATAAATCCCTTCTCTAAATTTCTGAGTTTATTCTGCTCAAAAACTTAAATTATATTCAGCTCTACAAACAGGTTACATGAGTCTTTAGTGAGGTAATTGAACCTTAATCTTCTGTATCTCTTCCTTAACGTGGTCTACATATAAGAAGGAGATCAGTTAATATGTTATTAATGATCAGTTAGATATTAAAATTTATAAACTCTCCACCTCAGCTTTCAGTAATTGGAATCCTCTTAACATGGGCCATGAGCCACACCAATGCCATTAATAAAGTGCTGTTCATGTTATTCCTCTAACCACTGCCATTTGGGAAAATGGCATAAAATGTTTTGCCTTGTAAAGTTAGGCTGATAATTTCTGCTCCTTCTTTTCTCTTTCAGTGATTTCAGGAAAAATGCAGACTAAGAAATAAAATTCTTTGAACTGCCTGGAAGAAAAATCCCATTTAAATCCTCTGTATTATTAACCAGACTCCAAACCTGAAGGGTTTAGTTTTTCTTTGAAAAGTTCAAATCCACCAGGTTCTTGGATGGTTTGAGTTTGACAAATCATATCCCCAGCCATCCCATTTTTAGCAGCTCCCTATCCTGCAGTGGCTGTGGGGAATATGCCAGGAACTGGCTTGAAGAAGGAAATGAGATTATTACTGTGGAGGGAAGTTCAAATTTCTCAAACAGACTAGGGTCAAGTTTCACCAGGAACAGAGGTGAATGCTTGAAGAGAGAAAGTGGTTCATGTAGTCTATCAAGAATAAAACTATTAATAATCCTTGGTCAACTTCTTCTCAATTAGACCTGTGTTATTAGTTTATGAAACACTTTTTAAAAATGAGGTGCCAAACCAGTTTTTACTACCAACTGTTGCATTTTCAGCTTTCTTACCACACTGACACTCAATACCTTCATTCTAATTTAGGGTCACAGTGTCTATAAATTATTTAAACCTAATTGAAGAAGTTCAATGAAAGCATAAATAAAAATGAAAACTTCCTGGGGAAAATAAAATAAAGTCATATTAAATGATCATTATTGCTGATCCCAATAATTAAATAAAATTCCATTGTTTTAAGTGTTGGTTTGTGCTATGATATGATATTAACTTCCTCTCTCTCCCTCTCCCATATCTTTGAGTTTTGAAGAGAACTGATGGCGACATTAAAAGAAAATAAATACATTATGCTTGTCTTTCCCTTCAGCCTACAGAGGTATAAGCAGAGTCACTCTGAAGGTTTACTTATGACAAGAGAAAAGACATAAAAGTTTGATGACAAAGTCATTGAGAGAAATTAACTTTGGTTAATTTATCTGACCTTGTTTTAAGAAGTGCAGCTGTGCTGAGTCCACAGACAGCTGCAGCCAAGCAGTGCCTTGACTAGTGGCGCTTTAGTAAATGCAAGTGGTTGCTATGATTGTTTTTTTATCTCCTACATCAAATCATGCTTCCCCTTTACCTACCCTTCCTTTAAAACAACATAGTTCTGCCATTTGCCTGGAGATATCATCATTTCTCTATTTACCTTACTAACAGAAAAACTAAGATTAAAAACAAGTTCAATCACAGATTTTCCACACATTGAACTTATAACATCTCACCAAACTAGGTGCTATGCACTGGTGCACTGGTGAGAACACTTTAATAAATTGTGATATTGTGATTTATAGTGTGTGTGTGTGTGTCTGTGTGTGCACATGTATATAAGTTTGGGCATGGGGGCACGTGTCTGTAATCCCAGCACTTTGAGGGGCCAAGGTGGAAGAATTGTTTGGAGCCAGGCATTAAAGAATAGCCTGAGCAACATAGCGTGACTCTGTCTCTAGAAAAAAAAATAATAATTTAATATAAAAATTTGGCCAGGCATGGTGGCTCATGTCTGTAATCCCAGCACTTTGGGAGGCCAAGGTAGGTAGATTGCTTGAGGCCAGCAGTTTGAGACCAGTCTGATTAACATGGTGAAACCCTGTGTCTACTAAAAATACAAAAATTAGCTGGGCATGTTGGCATGTACCTGTAATCCCAGCTACTCAGGAAGCTGAGGCACAAGAGTCACTTGAACAGAGAGGTGGAGGTTGCAGTGAGCCAAGAGTGCAACACTGCACTCTAGTCAGGGCGACAGAGAGAGACTTCATCTCAAAAAAATTAATTAATTAAATTAATTGTACCCTATGATTACAATTCCCATTTTCTGGCACACAGCTACTAAAACCTTTACAATTTCTGAAGTAGTAGGGGTGTCTTTTGCATGTTAATGAGATAGCTGGTGGCTGTGGTCCCCTAAGTAATTTCAGGTTGAGGACTGGCCACCAGAGAGACCAAGGCATGGTTAGAGGGCTGGAACTTTCAGTCCTATCCCCCAACCTCTGGGGAGAACAGCAAGATTAAAGGTTGGGTTTATAACTAATAGCCAATTATTTAACTAATCATGCCAGTGTAATGAAACCCTCATAAAAGCCCAAAGGACTGGATTCAGGGAGCTTTTGTAAAGTTGAACATATAAAGATGCCTGGAGGATGGTGTGCCCAGAGAGACCATGAAAGCTTCATCCCCACCTCCCATACGTTGTCCTATGCATCTCTTCATCTGACTGTTCATCTTTTGTCATATATGTTTATAAAAAACCAGTAAATGTGTTTCCCTGCGTTCTGTGAGATTCTCTAGCAAACTAATTGAGCCAAAGGTAGGGAGGGGAGTGGAAACCTTGCTTTATAGTCAGTTGTTCAGAAGCACAGATCAAAACCTGAACCTTGTGATTGGCATCTGAAGTGGGAGTTGGGGGCACGGTTTTGTGATGGAGCCCTTACCCTGTGGGATCTGATGCTATCTCTGGTAGATGATGTCATAATATAATTGAATTATGGGACACACCCAGTAAAGAACTGTGTGGTGTGTGTGTAAGCTCCTTCAAATATTTAGTATCAGAAGTATTGTGATAAGTGGTGTTTCAGAATAGGAAAAACAACAACAACAACAGCAAAAAACCTCCAAAACTATGGATCCCTATGGAGGATCAGAATTCCCCCTATGGATCAGAAATGGTGTCAGAAATTGGATATTATAAAAAATAGGGAAACAAAGCTGTTTTCTTTTCTACTCTGACATAACTAAACACAACACTTCTAACACCAGGTGTGTGTGGGTTTTTCACATACACCAAGCAATTCTCCAGTGGAAACCAACTGTGTGTGTGTGTGTGTGTGTTGTTGTTGTTGTTGTTGTTGAGATGGAGTCTCACTCTGTCACCCAGACTGGAGTACGGTGGCATGATCTCAGCTCACTGCACCTCCACCTCCTGGGTTCAAGCAATTCTCCTGTCTTAGCCTCCTGACTATCTGGGACTACAGGTGTGCAACACCACACCTAGCTTTTTTTATTTTATTTTATTTTTTTATTTTTAGTAAAGACAGGGTTTCACCAAGTTGACCAGGATGTTCTCAAACTCCTGACCTCAGGTTATTTGCTTGCCTTGGCCTCCCAAAGTGCTGGGATTATAGGCATAAACCACCATGTCCAGCCCCAATTGTGTGTTCTGTAATTCAGTTCAGTTCTGACATCATCCACTTGTAGATAACACCAGACCCAGTAGTTAAGAGTTAAGTTATACAAGACTGCCCCTACCACCTCAGATGATAGTTACAAGTCCTAGGTTTTCACCTGTGCTTCTCGTGACTGTCTATAAGTCAAGGTTTTCACACCCTTCCCCACCTTTGATTTAATTAATTTGCTAGATCAGCTCACAGAACTAAGGGAAACACGATTACTGGTTTATGATAAAGGACATTACAAAAGATATATATGAACAACCAGATGAAGTGATGCATAGGTCAAGCTATGGGAGGAAGAACACAGAGCTTCCATGCTCAGTCTGGGAATCCTACCCTCCAGCATGTCTGCTCTTGAGATGGTGGAATAAACATACTTTTTCTTATTCTTCCTGTGAAATATCACTATCACAAAAACACTAATCATTGTATATAGAATTAGTATGAGAAAACTCTGAAAGGTGGAAAGAAGAAGATAGACTTTGTGGGCACATCCAGACCCAAGGACCAACATGGTGGTAAATTCCCTGGGTTTTCTTTTTAGCTCATACATCCCAGACTTGGAGCTGAAGAAGCAGCCAACCTGGAAATGCCAATGTGCACAGATGAAAAAAGCCCCAGTAAAAGCCTTCTTTATGTAGCCAAAGAACCAATGAAGTGGCTGAAAAAGAAGACAGGAAAGCTTTAGAAAATAACTGCTCTACTGGAGGCAATCATCATAGAAAAAATCTGTGTTCTCATTCCCACCCATGTCAGCCAGCAAAGGCTAGATAAGAAGCCTGTACCTTCATTTGGTTTTCAGTCTCAAGAGGCTGTAATAATGTGCCCCATATTTCTGACAAGGTTATGTCAGGGAGGGCCAATTACAAACCTGGGATTTCCATTTCTGCTGACCAATAATGAGGCCACACCTTTCCTCATTGTACCATAGTATCAGTGGAAATAACATGAGGAGCCTGGACCTCCACCTTCACCAGCAATAATGAGGTACCACTCGATGTCCTAACAGATGTAGTGTCAAATGAGGCCTGGTGGACAGGAAGAATTTTCACCATTTGTCAATTGTAACAGGGCTATCCTTCATTGTGGTATCAGTGGAGACCACACAGATGGCAAAAATTCCCATCCCTACCCAACAGTTACAAGGTGCATACCTCATCACCACCATCCAACCATTTTGGATGACAGCAAAGAGAATAAGAACCTTGGACCTTCTATCTACCTCTGACAGTAATTAGGTTGCAGCCTTTCTCTTGATGCAACATTGTAGTAGGAAGACAACTAAAACAAAATGTTTAAATAAGATCCAGAGTCTCATAAGAGAATATTAACATTTCTGGGTTGTATTTGAAAATTATATGTCATAATAAAAAAACAGGAAGTTCATGAATTGAGTTAAAAAAGATCCTAATAGATGTGAAAGTTGAGATAACAGAGTCTACATGTACCCAACAAAGATTTTAAAGCAGCTATGATAAAAGATGCTTCACTGAGTAAGTATAAACACACATGAACCAAAAAAAAATGAGAATGCCTCAGTAAAAACTGTTTCATGAAATAAATAGAGGTTTCACAGGAGAACCAAATATAATTTAAAAAATTAAATACAATAACTGACATATAAGTGGATTGACTCAATAGCACAATGGAAAAGACAGACCAAAAAAAAAAATTAGTGAATTTGAAGATAAAACAATAGAAATTACCTAATCTGAAAAACAAAGAAACCATGCCAAGACACATCAAAATTAAACTTTTGAAAACCATAAACCAATTTTGAGAGTACTCAGATAAAAATGACACTTTACTTATAGGGTAAAAGCAATTGAAATGGCAATGCCTTACCATAAACTATGGGGACAAGAAAGAACTATCAAAAAAGAATCTTATAGTCACAAAATATTCTGCAGCAATGAAGGTTTCAAGACAGTCTAAGATTAAGGAAAATAATGACAATTGGTTGTCGTTAGGTATGACCTAAGAAAAGATGTATAAAGAAAGTTCTGTAAAGAAAAAGAAAATTTTGGAAGGAAACTTAGAACATATGGGATGATAAAAGACCATGTTAGGAAAAATACTCATAAGTGAAACAGGTTTTCTTTCTAGTTTTGAGTTTTCTAAAATAGGTCTTATAGTTGAAGAAAAAATTATAACACTGTATGATAGGGCTCTAAAGCCACGTGGAGAAAATATTATGACAATTTTATGATAAATGATGAAGCATAAAGGAAGGTAAAACAAGGTAAGATATTTATACTTTATTGAATCAGACTATAAGTTGTGTCTATATAAGATAATACCTAAAACAAACACTGAAAGTGTGATACAGAGGCATACTATAAAACACTACAAATAAAATAGAAAGAGAAAAAAACTGAGACAAAACAGACAATTTAAAAATGGAATGTCAGCCTTAACATATCAAAATTTATTTATTTTTTTAAAGACAGAGGTTTGCTCGTCACTCAGGCTGGAATGCAATAGAGCAATCACAGCTCACTGCAACCTCCATCTCCTGGATTCAAGCGATTCTCCTGCCTCAGCCTCCTGAGTAGCTGGGATTACAGGCATGCGTCACGATGCCTGGCTGATTTTGAATTTTTTAATAGAGACAAAGTTTCTCTATGTTGGTCTCAAAGTCCCAATCTCAGGTGATCTGCCCGCCTTGCCCTCCCAAAGTGCTGGGATTACAGGTGCGAGCCACCGTGCCTGGCTATCAAAATTATGTTAAATAAAAATGAAGTAAATATACCAATTAAAGATAGAGATTGGCAAAGTAAGCTCAAAAATATGGCCCAATTATATGCTGTCTACACAAAAATTACTTAAAATATGATTATACAGGCAGGTTGCAAGTAAAGTGATAGACAAAGATACATCATGAAAAATTTATTAAAGTAATAGCAAGAATGAATATTTTCATATCAGATAAAATAGATTTTAGAACAAAATCCAAGACAAATGAATTTTATATAATAATAAAAATTCAATCCACTAGCAATATGTAGAAATTTTAAATTTTATTCAGCAAACTACAGCTTCCAAATATGTGAAACAAAAATGGAAAGAATTTAAAGACATATGACAATCCAAAATTATATTTGGAAATTTCAACATCCTTTTAAACAATTGATAAAACAACTAAACAAAAAAGTATCAAGGATGCAAAATAACTTAATGCTATCAACAACAGTAACCATTCAATATTTACAGAACACTCAACAACAGCAGAATGAACATTCTTTTCAAATGAACATGGAATATATACCAAGATAGACCATATCCTGGGTCATAAAAGAAATCTCAACAAATGTAAAAAATTGAAATGTGATAATCAGACCACAAAGTAGAAATCAATGAGAAAGATAACTGAAAAATTTCCAAACAAATGAAAACTAAATACCCCATCAATCAAAGAAGTCTCAAGATAAAAAAAAAATTGAAAATAAAAATATCAAAACCAAATTTATGGGAAACAGCTAATGTAGTCCTGATGAAACAATTTATATCACTAAATGCCTACAACATGAAAGACAAAATTTACCAAATCTGTTTTTAAATTATCATCCCAAAAATCTAGAATAAGAGGAACAAAATTAATGCAAAACAAAAAAAGAATAGTAATAAAAAGAGAAGACATAAAATTGAATACAATAAAGAAAATTAATGCAACACAGGCTTTTTTCTTTGAAAAACCATCTATAAAATTGACAGATCTCCAGCAAGGCTGATAAAGAACAAAAAAAGACACAGATTTCCATTATCACGAGTGAAATTATATATCATTACAGACATTACTTATCCCCCCAAAAAATAAAGAAAAATATTTCAAATATCTTTACACACATACATTTGACAACTTAAACGAATAGGCATCTTCTTTGAAAAACACAACGACCCCAACTTACACAACATGAAATAGATAATTTGAATAATCTCATATCTATTAAAGAAATTGGCTTCCTAATTTTAAAACTTCTCCCAAAGAAATACTGTGACCCACACATGATATCACTATTAGAGAAATTAACTCTATTTTTAAGGATAAAATGTTATCAACTTTATACTGTATCTCCCAGATACTATCTCTCTTTTATTCTATAAGACCTTTAGTACCCTAATATAAAAACCATATAAAACTATTATAGGAAAGGGAAATCACAGACATATATCTCTAATGAATATTAATATAAAAATTCTCAACAAAATATCAGCAAATTAAATTCGTCAATATATACAAATAATTATCCATCACGAGCAAGAGGGATTTATTCCATGTACAAAACGCTGGCTCAGTGTTCAAAAATCAGTAAATGTAATTCACCACATTGACAGGCTAAAGAGGAAAAATTCATGGTCATATTAATTGATGCATTAAAAGCATTTGCCAAAATTTGGCATACGTTTATGACAAAAAATCACAGAAAAGTTAAGAATGGAAGAAAATTTGCACAGTATAATAAAGAGCACCTACAAAACACAGAAAGTTAACATTATACTTAGAGATGAATGCTTTAAGTAGTCACTGAATGCTTCCCCCTGGAGATGAGGAACAAGGCAAGAATGTCACCTCTCACCACTCTTATTCAACCATAGTGCTATACATTTTAGGTAGTGAAATAAAGCAAACACAACATATCTGAATGCATAAAAGATAGGAAATAATGAAATAAAAGTGTTCCTATTTGCAGATGATGTGATTGTCTGTAGAAAATATCAAAGTTTCTATAGTAAGATAAGAAGAAAATCATCCTAGAACTATTAAATAAGTTCAACAAGCTTGCAGTATACAAGATAAACAGCAAAATCAATTATACTTCTATACACAAGTAATAAATATGTGGACACCAACATTAAAAATTCAATACCTTTTTTGATTCTTTGAAAAAAATTAAATACTTGGGTATAAATTTAATAAAATGAGCAAAGAATTTGTATCCTGAGAACTGTACAATGTTGATGAAACAGATTAAAAATTTAAATAAATGGATGGACAGTTTCTATTCATAAATTGGAGGGTTAAACACAGTAAAAAAATTAATTCTTCATAAATTGATACTTAGGTTTTAATCAAGATTCAAAGATTTAGGCCAGGCATGGTGGCTCACGTCTGTTATACCAGCACTTTGGGTGGCCAAGGCAGGTGGATCATGAAGTCAGGAGTTTAAGACCAGCCTGACTAATATGGTAAAACCCCATGTCTACTAAAAATACAAAAATTAACCAGGTGTGGTGGTACACACCTGTAATCCCAGCTACTCAGGAGGCTGAGGCAAGAGAATCACTTGAGCCTGGGAAGAGGTGGAAGTTACAGTGAACCAAGACTGCACCACTGCACTCCAGCCTGGGTGGCAGAGCAAGACTCTATCTCAAAAAAAAAAAAAATATATATATATATATATATAATATATATATGTAATGTGTGTATATATATGTATATGTGTATATACATATTTGTATATGTGTGTGTGTGTATATATATATATACATATATATATAGAGAGAGACACAGTGAAGAACAGGCTGACCTGAGGTCTCAAATAGAAATGAACAATTTCTTGAGAACTAGAGTAAAGGTCATACTTGTTATGCCCTAGCAAAGAATGTGGCTACAATATGCTTATGTCCTAGGGCATTGTAAAAGACTGAACTTATGAGTAATGACTTAGGGTATGTGGCACAAAATATTTCTAAGCAACAAAGTGTTCAAGAGTTGATAAGTCTGATTCTAACAGCCTATAATCAGTTGAGGAAGCAAGAAAAAAAAAAACTTAAAAGGTGGAACTTATATTTAAAAGGGAGGCAGAGCACAAAAATTTGTAAAGCTAAAACCTAGTCATGTGATAAAGAAGAAAAAAACATTTTCTGGACAGGAATACAAGAAGACTGAAAAGCAACCACTTGCTGAAGAGCTTGGTATGACTTAAAGAGAGCTAAGTGTTAAAGGCATGACAATGGGAAAAAGGCCTGAAAGACATTTCAGAAATCTTTGAGGTGGTGTCTCTCAACACAGTCCCAGAGAGCTATGAAGAAAGAATGGTTTCGGGGACCAGGCCCAGATCTCTGCTTCCCAGCACAGCCTCAGGACACTGCTTCCAGTATTCTGGCTGTTCCAGCTCCAGCCATAGCTCAAAGGGCTCCAGACACAGCTCTGGCTGCCACTTTGAAGAGCGTAAGCGTTAAGCCTTCATAGTTACCATGTAGTGTTAAGCCTGCGGGAATGCAGAATGCAAGAGTGGAGGAAACTTAGCAGCTTCTACAGAGATTTCAGAGGATGTATTGGAAAACCTGGGTGCCCGGGCAGAAGCCTAGTGTGGGGGAGATACCTCGTAACTAAAATCCACTAGGGAAGTAGTGAGGGGAAACATGGGGTTGGAGCCCCACTCACACACAGAGTCTCCACCAGGGTGATGCCTAGTGAAGCAGTGGGAGGAAGGCCACTTCTCTTCAGACTCTAGAATGATAGAGACACCAGCAGCTTGCAACTTCATCCTGGAAAAGTCACAAGGGAGGAGCTGCCCAAGGCCTTGGATGCCCACCACTTGCACCAGTGAGCCCAGGATATGGGACATGGAGTAAAGGGTTACTGTGGAGCTCAAAAGTTTAATATCTGCCCTGCTGAGCTTCAGACTTGTGCTGAGCCTGTTGTCCCTTACTTTTGGCCTGTTTCTCCCTTTCGGAATAGGAACGTTTATCCAATACCTATGCTGCTATTATATCTGGGAAGTAAGTCTCTTGTTTTTCATCTCACAGGCTCATCGGGAGAAATAACTCATCTCTAGATGAGACTTTGGACTTGGGTTTTGGGACTTTTGAGCTGATGCTAGAATGAGTTAAGACTTTGGGAGACTATTGGGAAGGCATGATTATATTTTGCAATATGAGAAAGTCATGAGATTTGGGTGGCCAGGGGCAGAATAATATGGTCTGGATATTTGTCCTCTCCAAATCTTATGTTGAAATACGATTCCTAATGTTGGAAATGGGGCCTGGTAGGAGGTGTTAGGTCTTGAGGGCAGATCCTTCATGAATGGCTTGGTCCCTCCCCTTGGTCATGAGTAAGTTCTCAACTCTGTGAGTTCACAGAAGAGTTGGCTGTTCAAGAGCCTGGCCTTTTTCTCTCATCATGTGATGTGCTGGCTTCCTTTTCACCTTCTGTCATGATTGTAATCTACCTGAGGCCCTCACCAGAAGAAGCAGATGACAGTAACACTTCCTGTACAGCCTGCAGAACTGTGACCCAAAATTAACTCCTTTTCATTGTAAATTACCCAGTCTCAGGTATTCTCTTATAGCAATATGAAGGGACTAACACAAATAACTATCTATAATATATAGAGAACTTTCAAAACTCAACAGTCAATAACAATCTGATCAGAAAATAAGCAAATTATACAGAGATGTTGTATCAAAGAAAATATGAAAACAAAGAAATTCATAAAAAGAAAGTTTAACATTTGTTCTTAGAGTAATGTAAATTAAAACCACTGTGAAATACCGCTTTGCATCTATCAGAATTGCAAAAATTAAAAAAATATATTTTTTATGACAATGCCAAATGCTAGAGAGCATGCAGAGATTCTTGTTTCCTCATGCAAACTTGGTGGAAAGGTAGAATGGTACTCACAGTCTGAAAAACCACTGGGCAATTTCTTTTTAAAAAATAGGCAAGCAACTACCATGAGATCCAGAAATTGCAGTTGTACTCCTAGACATTGATCCCAGAGAAATTCAGACTTCTATTTATAAAAACCCATACAAAATTGTTTATAGCAGCTTTATTTGTAACGGTCCAAAACAGGACACAACCCAGAGGTCCTTCAGGGATGAATGGCTAAACAACCATGATACATCCATATTATAAAATAGCATTCAAAAATGGAAAGGGATGAGCTATTCATATACACAACAACCTGGATGAATATCCAGAGGATTACACTGTAGAAAAAAAGTCAATTACAAAAAGTTACATGGTATCTGATTCCATTTATATAACATTCTTGAAATGACAAAATTATAAAAATGGAGAACAGCTGATTTGTTGCCAGGAATTAGAAGTGAGTAGACGGGAGAGAAATAGGTATAAATTTAAAAGGACAACCTAAGGGATACTTGTGGTGATGAGAATGTTCTCTCTCTTTACTATGTTGACATTATCCTGCTTGTGATCTGTACTATAGTTTTGCAAAGTATTACCATTGGAGGAAACTGAATAGAAGACAAATGGGATGTCACTGTGTTATTTTAAACACGTTCATATATTTCTAAAATGATCTCAAAATACAAAGTTTAATTGAAAATACAGGATGGCTAATCAAATTTGAATATTGTGTGAAACATAGTTACACTTTAAAAATTTATTGTTTATCTCACATACAAATTTAGAAGGTTGTCCTCTATTTTATCTGGCATTTCTGGGGCAGAGGAAAATTCTTATGCAATGTTTTTGTGGCATGAAGACCATGATGTATTGAGGAGTAGAAATGCAGGCATGTTCAGTGCACACAAAATGAAACAAAATGTGTTTAGTTGAGCTGTTGACTATCTTTTAAACACAACCTTCATTTGCAGCTGAAGTAGGTTAGGCAGAGGTAGAGCAGCTAGTCAGTACCTTTTCTGGAAAGGTTCTTCACGGAAGAGAAGGGAACACCTCGTTGTACTAATGCAAGAGCAGCATTTCTTCTCATAAATTATTTGTTATACAGACTTCTTGGTCCTTCTCCTCTCTCTCTCTCTCCCTTGCTCATTCTTGCTTTTGGTTTCTTTTGTTATTCTTGAAGCACTATTCTATATGCTCACAGAACTAAAAACTGAAGCCGAAGAGGGATTTAAAAAAATAATAATTTCTATTTTACTTGAGATTTTGCATTATGAATTATTTATTCCTGCTATAATATTCCAAGACCCAATTGTCCATAAACACCCCTTTCAGTGCTTTAGCTTGACCCCAAGCATTCTGGAAGATGAGTCATCAGAAGTCATGCTTTCTGCTTTGTTTACTTGGACGTTTCCCCCTACTCAAAAATCCATTCATCTAGTCTGGGAATTTTAGAGAGGATATACTAGAGGGGATCTGGTGCCATGAAAACACTGCAAGACAAAAGGATTATTTAGGGCTTTTACTTTGAGAAATGGAGCAAGCTCTACTTACCAGAGGGCACTGTAAGGCACATGCTGAAGTGGAGAGGCACCCTTAGCTGCTGTCTGTGATGGAGTGGCTGGAGTTTTCCTGTCCTTTCAGCAGCATGAGGCACAGAATGTCATGTAGACATCATCAAGAATGAGACCTTGGCTTATCAGTCATCTCTCCCATTCCTGAATCTGTCCCCAGTATTGTGTGCTTCGAGTATCTCTCCTATCAGTTCAGCTGGGTCTTTCTTTTGTCAGAGCGAATTTCTTTTCTCTGAGTTATTGCTTGCCTAGAATTTTCATAATAAACTTGAATCAACATGAACAATCTTTGAAGAATATAGAGTGACAATGCATTGTACCATCTCATCTTTGAGTCACACAAATAGTGTGGACTGTGTGATAACTTGGACTGTATAGTGCTAGGACATTTTGCATTGTTACAGAGCTGTACAAAGGAGCCCCAAAAAATCAAGAAGCAGGGAGGCAGTGAAAGCTGTTAAAACTTGTCAGTAACATGGCTGTTCTGGAGCATTTGTAAAGGGGTGATCAGAAGTTGTTGCCTGTACGTGTGCCCATGAGTAAACAGAGAAAAAGAACAGAAGCATCCTTCTCTCTTACTTTGCCAAATGGATGCAAGGAGTGGATCTATCCTTATCACTTCTTTGTATGGGCCATATGGAATGTATTCAGAATGGAATTGGAAGGACTTTACCAGGGAATAGTAATTCTTTCTCAAATTAAAACCTCTGCGTTACTTTATTATCTATCAGGTAGGAGGCAGTGTTAGTGAAGAACTTGGTGAAAGAAAATGAGTACATTTTCTAAAGCTTGTTGAAGAAAACCATTGCATCACCAAAAATAAGATGAGGATAGTGTTTGATAGTGGGATTGGCACATAAAATAGGCACTTAATGAACATTTATTTAGTGAATGAACCAGAAAGAAAAGTGGAAGATAACCAAAGATAAACTTTTCCCACTTTATGATTTTGACAGTAGCAGGCTTACATCAAATCACAGATGCTGTCAGTTAAAGGAAATGCCCTGTAGAATCTGTAACTACTGCCTTCTAATTGACATTTGCATTCTTCTACCCCTCTCCAGTACTGTAAGCTACGTCAAAGCACTCATCGTTTTGTATCTGGATGATTTGATAATTTCCTAGAAATATACCTGACAACTTCTGCTCGTTATCAGATAATCCACTCTAATGTTGACCTTCACAAAGCCTAGCTTCTTACTTCTCATACTGTTTTTCACAAACTTTGATGATTCCTTGTTGCCTGCAGAACGTACTCCACTCTCTTTATGATAGGCTTTATGTGGCTTGTAAGCATTTAGTCAAAGTGCATACTGCTTCTAACTCAGTTTCACTAGTTGGCTCATTCTGCACACATTTGCTTTTCTCATCATCGTTTAAAATCCCAAACTTTCTTTAAATTTCATCTGTCAATTATATCTCTTTTTCATTAGATCTTTCTATTCCACTTCCAACCTTGGCACCTAGAGACACTTTCCCTTAGGACTCCTGTAGTATTTATAGTTACACTGATACCTTATCTTCTGTTATCATATATCTTTCAAATTCTTAATTATGGTGCTACAATGAGTTTGTAAGCCCCTTCTTTGTGAGCTCTCTTCCTTCTAACTTTAAACGAAATACCAACACAGCATACTTTTATTAATTTAATAAAGAGATCAAGAAAATATCTTTTTCTTCTCTCTCATTTGTTTTTCTCATGGTTACGTGAGATGTATTTCCTCTTCCAGAAGCACAATTGCAAACGCATGGTCCACTGGTGGCAGGACCATAATTTTATATTTGAATGAACTGACAGGTGGTCAGCTCTCCAAACTTGCCACATCTGTTACCAGCCAATAGTCAAGAAGCCCATCTCTTGTGTCTGCATAAACTTTAGACACATGGAAGGAGAGTTACCAGCTCAGAGATGCCTAAGAGTCCATGTGCCAAATCATATCTTAAGTGTTGCAGTGAGCAACAGGGCTCTCAGCAGGCAGATTTTGCTCCCAACTGAAAGCTTGACAGCAAAGAAATCCTTCATGCTTGTGCATGCGATGTAGACCAGTGAAGCCTCAGTTGAGGCATTTATTTTCCCCTTGGAAGACACTGTGGTTAGATTGAATTATGTAAGAGCATCTCAGTGGTCTCCACAGATAAGAAAGTATGCTGTTGTCTGTATTCTGTAACAAAAAATAGGAAAAGAGTTGGGAAAAGACAGGTGTAAAAGCACTGGATTTTATTTTCCCTGTTGGTTACTATAGATTTAGACCTGTACATTAGTTACATAAATTTTATTATGGTGCTAATGGATTCAGCATGCCATCATATGTCCCAACACAGTATATGTAAAGCCACATGCTATACAGAAGGAATTGGGGAAAGGCGTTTCCTTCAAATTGTTTTTAAGTTAGTACAAATACAGAAATCTGAGACATATTTTACAGAGAACTGGACTGGGAGCTCAGATTTTGTGTTCTAGAAACAAGTGTCTAATTCATAGTCTAATTTAAACTTGCTGTCAGCCCTTAATAAAACTACTGTTTTCTCAGTTTTAAAACACACATGGTATCAACCTCCTAGGCAAAAACATAAGATTGATGTATGTTATCTGACAGCATAGTGGTTTATAAACTTTAGTTTGTTAATTTTATATTGTAAAATATAATATAAACATAATATGTATTTACTGCTATTATATTAAGTACTGAGGACAGAAGATAGAGATTGTCAAAGCTGAAAAGTGTTAGTAAGGAAAGGCATTTGAGAAGCAACAATGTTTAGGTAGAAGTTCTGAAGATACAAGTTGCTGCTACTACAGAGAGAAGGAAAGACATTGTAAACTGCAATGTACATAACAGGGTTGCCATGAAAGGATATATTTTAACCTAGGTTATGCTGATGAATGTTAGGTATCAGAAAAATCCACAGATATTTTTATTTTAGTGCTAGGTGCTAAGGATGTGGTAATGATGAGCCAAGTATCATTTGGACCTCAAGGAGTTTACAAAGAGAAGGAAATTATCATACTAGAGACAGTTGATACAAGTTTGACCAGAGGGATAAAAACTCAAGGATGTGCACATTTTAGCTTCCTCCTATTTCTCCCTGCCTCTAATCAGATATTTTTACTTCCCTTTTAACTTCAATTGGCATTTACTTGAATAGCAATTACATTATCCTCCAGTCTTCTTCTCTCTTGTACCATGGGTCTCTGCAAAAGAGATTACCCAGTCCATATAAATTATTATGATCAATAAAGTAACACTAGCAATCTCCAGAACTTGATATCTGAAACATAGTTTTGAGTTTTATAAAATATGCTAACAAATACTACTGCCAGACTTTGGATCATGCCAGATAATACATTTTAGCCTTATGAAGTAAACAAGAAAATATTAGGATCTGAGATAAATATCAGGACAAATTATCTCAGATCCTGTTAAGGAGATGCTTCCAGAACAGGATGTGCTATTTTCCCCAACTGCAAGGTCTGGTAGAGCACAAGGCACATTCAAAGAGGTCATGAGGGGAGCATGGTGGGCAATCTGGTGGATTTCCCTCATGTGTCTATCACCAGGAAGCTCTATTGGAAAAGGAAGCGCTCAAGACCTAAAGAGGACCAGCATTTCAGGTGAGTTGTCTGGACACAAGCCAGGGTCCAAGGTGTAGTGAACTATTTGCCACTTGGGTTGAAGACTTTATCTTTTTCCTTTCTTACACTATTTTCTCTCCCTGCCACATCTCTGCTCATCTCCCATTCCTGCCCTGGCCATCTCCATTCATTGTCCAAGAAGCTGCTCAGAGCTTCAGCCAAACTGACTCAGTGCCTCTTTTCTGTGGCCTGTGCAAACAACCTTTATGTGATCTTTCTTACCAGGCTGTCTCCATTTTCAACATCCCTGGAATTAGCAATGTCTAGCACATAATGTCACTAAATGGTTGAAAAATGAGGTGGTTGGTTAGATGTAAGGATGAATGAATAGATGTATGAATGAATGGAGATAATTCTAAAATAATGGAATTGAAAAATAAAGATGAGCATAAGGAAAAAGTAGAACTGAAATTCAAGGTTAAGCCCAATAATCATCAAGAAGGGTGGAATGATGACTTTGAAAGTAGTGTAGTAAAGCTCCATAAATTTATTCTGCCCAGATTAGAATTGGTTCAAAGACAAAGCTGTGAAATTTAAGTGAGTTTTTAAGGTCAAGGAGCTGGTGAGTGTCAGAGAAGACTTCAAATCCAAGTTCATCTGAATCTACATATCCATTTATTTATCCCATCAAGTAATTTCTCCAGGCCAGAGAAGCATAGCACATTCAAAATTATTAAAGCCAAAACCTCAAACTATGAATCCCTGCAATAAATAATGCCAAGAATCTTCATTTTAAAAATTTTTTTGAAAATGTCAAATAAAAATAATATATAAAAGAAATAATACAGGGAAGAATTTTATACAATTATCCTAATTTTATGAAAAATATCCTTCTTTCAGAGTAGACTGTATTATCTGCTTTCTACCTTGGTAGAGATTAATTTCAAAATTTAGTGTGACCCTAAATTTGAAGAATCTTTCTCTCCAGTCCACACATTTTGAACAACAGAGAAATATTAAAGTAATTGTTTTTATCAACATGCTCAAAGTTATTCATAATATGTAAGATTTCAATATAGGGGAGTAAAATGTAATTGTAAATATATGCCTTAAAGCCTCTTTGTTTTTTTACCTTCTGTATAGCAAGCTCCTTTTACAACCAACACACACTTTTCCTTTGGCTAATGACGCTCTGCAATAACTGTACAGTATTTGTTAGAGTCTTACATCAAGTCACGAATAAATATTTTTAGCAATCCAGTGGTACATTATCTATTTTTAAAAGCTGTCATTGTTGTTTATATATCAATGTTAGAAATTACTTATTAGTAAGTTTGTTACATTTTTATAGAATTAGTTGCAAATGACAACATATAGTAATGAACGTGAGTACTACTATTATTGAGTGATAACTTGCTGACAGGCACTGTGGTAAACTTTACATGGATTACTTATTTTAATACTTACTTTAAATCTTATCCAAATGAAGGAACTGCTGCCTGGGAAGCTAGTGAATTGCTCAGGGTCAGAGAGCTGTAAGCAGCAGAGACAGAATTTGAATCCAGACCCCATGACTTTAGAGCTGATGTGAGTGTGAGCAGCTTCACTAAACAGCAAGATGCTTTCAAAGAAGTTACTATTCACCATTCCTTTTCTCGCTCTCTCTCTCTCTCTCTCTCTCTAGAGGCCTAGTTTTTATTTTGTCCTTGCATGAAGGCTCTTACAAGTCCCATGAAGTTTCTGGTAACTCTTGAGTAATAGAGTCCTACTGTCACTTTCCAATGCAAATACAGCCTCACTTATAATTTCAAAAGGTCCAGCCTCGTCCAGAATTCAGCACGTTAGTGAACATCCTCCTCTAGCTTGGGCTACTGCCAGGAACCAGCCTGTCATCAGAAGAGACTGTGTTGGGCTTTTCCTTCATTCTTGTTCAGCTTCTTATAACTCTCTGGAAAGTATTCCTCACTCCTCTATTCTGGAAGGTTGGAGACAGGGAAGGAATAGATACAAGAAACATAGAAACATTGCTACTTGATTGTCCTGGTATAAGCCGGCTTTATATTCTCAGTTCCTGGAAGATGATGAAACTGATGCATTTTCCTGTAGAGTATTTTCTTTTTGTTTTTTCCTCTTGCTTTTCCCATTATTAGGTAATCTATCTTCTGAGCTGCCCCAACACAATTGACTGTATCTCTTTTCTTTGTGGTCAGTTATCCTTTCTCAAACATCTAGAAACCTGGTATATTTAGATTCTCTCTAAGGAAGTTTTCATTGTCCCTCTTCATAACTCCATTTGATAGTATATCACAGAACCTGCAAACCAGTTCTCTCAGTCATGTGGCCCCATATGAGCCATGGGAAGTGCCATTCAACACTTTTCCCCATAACCCTAGAGCTTGCAGGCCAAGCCCAAATCCCTTCTGTGTCTCATCCGCCAGCTCATCTCAACCTTACATTCCCCTATGTGGGACTCTCTCTGGGTGGCTCTCCTCACCTTGCATGGACTCTGGACTCCATTCCAGTCTGCCATTCATGAAGGGGCACTCCCCTCACTCTGCTGTCCAATATATTCTTAATACTCTATTCTTCATTCTTAATGTTTACAGGCTAGGGTTGGGGACTTGGCATGTCTTTCTCCAATAATTGTCTTTCTTCATTCAGCTCTTTTTCTTCCTCATTCACTTCCTCTTATTTTTTATCTCTTCTATACATTTCTTTTCTGAGTTATTCAATCTTAAACCATTAAATGGGACTACCATGGTGAGCATTCATTGGAAAGAGGGGCTAGGATGGGGTTTCAGAGACTTAATGGTGTGAGGAGGGCATGCACATGGCAGGAAAGCTGAATGTGAGGCGTTGCATCTCAGATAAGGCAAGAAGTTTACTCATCTATGAAGACATCCCATCACGAGATTTGGGGGGCCCAAATGGAGTGAGGCTGGCATTCAAATAGGAAAAACTCCTGCTGTATGGAATTGAATCCTGGGCAGCATGAAGAGGGTGCCTACTTGGGGGTGGCAGCTGTCATGGAGTGTCAGAGTCCACACAGTATGAGAAAGACATCTATGCAGGACCTAGCATAGCATGCCCTGTTGGAATCTGAGTGAATGAAGAGGGCTTTTAAATGGTGAATAGGGAGATGGTAATGCAAAGTATGGTCAAATAAATGCAACATAAAATACAACATAAATATATATAATAAGATTAATGGAAACCAAGTTTTTTATTGTTGAGGAAGTAGTTAAAATTATAGAAATGGAGAAAACTTGTATAGATCCTAATTATTAGACTTGAGAGTAATAGTACAATATGGTAGAGATCTATCCATTATCAATATACCTATTTATATAAGGACATATTTATATATATATAATTTTATATGTATATACATAATGGTTTTATATATGACTGTAAGTATAGAGATATAGACATATATAAACATATATATATATGTGTGTCTCTCTGTGTAAATGTGTGTTTTTGTGTGTGTATGTGAATTCCCCAACTGTGTCCATTGAGAGGGCATAATAAAAGTGATAATGCAGTGATGTTGAGAACACCTAGTACCAATATCTTGGCATCTAACTACCAGTCTTCAAGTAGAGGAACCAGGGCTTTTTGTAGAAATGACTGATTCCAGCTCTAAGGCAGGCAAAGTACAGAAGAAACCTGGTACATCTACCAGAAAGTAAAGATGTGGTCAAAGAATGATTGAGGCATGTCAAAAAGGTAGAGAAGCCAATTTGAGTGAGCTTCCACTAGGATATCTGGAATAATTTGAGCATCTAAGTAATTGATAGTAAGGGGTTACAACTGCTTAAATAAAATAGGTATCTATGAGTTTACAATGATATAAATCATCAGTGAAAAGTTTTCTGCGAAATTGGCTGTTAATATGCTTCAGATAAAGTCCCCTAAAAGTACCACTAAATTTGCAAAGGGAAAATAATGTCTTCATAGTGGAGAACCTTGGAAAACACTTCAATTGGACAATGTGAATATCACAATTAATGATGGAAGTAGAAATTGTGTTACTACCTAATTGGATACAAGGAAAACACAAAACAACTCCTGTTATATTTCTGCCAATGATGTATAACCTGAGTCTAATAATGAGAGCCCCAGATACACCCTAATAGAGGACATTTTACAAAATAACTTCCATAGACTTCAGAAGTATTCAGATCACAAAAGTCTTAGCAAGAGTAAGGAATTATTTCAAGCACAAGTCGACTAAAAAGACATAAAAAATAAATACAATATGTGATTCTGAACTGGATTGTTTTGCTATAAAGGACAGTACTAGGACAAGTGGTAAAAGCTGAATGAAGCCTGAGTATGAGATAGTAGCATTGTACAAATGCTAATATTCTCATCCTAACTGCTGTGTTTTTCCATGTAACAGAATTTCCTTGTTTTAGGAAATAAGTACTTCCATATTCAGGGATGATGGAGCATCAGTGTGGCCAGTCATTTGGAAATAGTTCAGGTAAATCGTTCTTTGTTAATTATAGTATTTTAGCCATCCTACAGTAGTATAAAACAGCAGTTTCCCAAACCCCAGGCCACAGGCTGGGTACACGTCCATGGCCAGTTAGGAACCCAGCCGCTCAGCAGGAGGCGAGCAACCAGCAAGTGAGGGAAGCTTCATCAGTATTAACAGGTCTTCCTCATCGCTGTCAGCTGAGATACTAGAGTCTCATAGGAGAGAGCAAACCTTGTGTGAACCATGCATGCAATGGATCTAGGTTTCATTCTTCTTACGAGAATCTAATGTCTGATGATTCCTCACTGTCTTCCATCACCCACATATGGAACCGGCTAGTTGCAGAAAAACAAGCTCAGGGCTCCTACTGGTTCTACATTATCATGAGTTGTATAATTATTTAATTATATTTACAATGTAATAATAACAGTAACAAAGTGCATAATAAACGTAATGTGCTTGAATCATCTCCAAACCATCCCACTCCCACCCCTAGTCCATGGAAAAATTGTCTTCCATGAAACTGGCCCCTGGTACCAAAAAGCTTGGGGACCTCTGATATAGGGCACTAGAACTTAATTGTCCAGCTAGCTATAATCTTGTATACTTTAAGAAATTAATAATATATTGTATAGTTGCAAAAACCTGGAATGAGAATATTGAATGCTCCCAACACAAATAATTGATAAATGTTTGTGATGATAGATATACTAATTACCCTGATCTGCTCATCACATGTTATATGTATGGAAGCATCCCTATGTAGCTTGTGAATGTGTATAATTATTCTTCTTAAATTAAAAATACAAAATAAGTTTTTGTACTATACTTGCAAATTTTCTATACAGTTGAAATTCTTTTACAATTTAAAAAAAAGTAAAACTGAACTTCAGTCTCCAATCCAAGACATAGTTAAAACCTTGACAGCTGTGAGAAGTTTACAAGCCATTAAACTAGCTCTTTTCTACATTTCCAAAAGTTTGTATTTTGTCTTGAAATTTTA
Source organism: Cacajao melanocephalus (assembly GCA_963573385.1). NCBI lineage: Eukaryota > Metazoa > Chordata > Mammalia > Primates > Pitheciidae > Cacajao > Cacajao melanocephalus. The sequence goes on from CAUYLG010020496.1 coordinate 63,872, forward strand.
CGATAGCACTTAATATCTCTGATACTAGGGTCTTGAAAGAAGTTGCATATTGTCATACCTTTACACTATAATAATAAATCCCAAACTTAATAAATCCAGACAGGAATGAAAATCATTAAGGATTTTAAAAGGTTATTTTAGGCCCAATCTATTACTTGCTGGGCTAATGCCAGCAACTATGTGTTCAACTGTTGAATTGTTCTCTTAATTCAACTGTGAATTGAGAGAACAGAGTAAAGAATGTGTACAGAATTCTGGGAGTATAGCACCGAATGCCTGGATCTAACCAACAATATGATCTCAAGTTTTAATGGTAGTTTTCAATTCTCTCTGCTAACAGAGACCCACTAATAATATAATTTTGTTTAACGTTCACTCATTTAACTTTTTTCACTTTTCCACATACATATGATAAAGACAACTGACAATGAGAAACCATTTCTAGAAAAGAAACATTTGTTCTTTTCTAGCCATTTGTGCATCAAGACCAAAGAAAAACTAATCTACTTACTTTTGGCTATTCTTGTGTTCCAGAACCTTAAATGATGTGTTCATATGAAGAAAAGATGTTTAATACAACATAATAACTCCTTGGTGCTTTTTTCCTAAAGATAGGTCAATAATTTTTGTATTAAACATCTAAATACAATTAAGAAAACAATAGCTTTCCCACTAACTCTTACTATTTAGTATTAAATATTCCAAGTCTCAGAATGAAATTGATATCTCTCAAATCAATGATCATAGCCTCTGTCCCAAAGAATAAAAAGGAAATAATGAAATGAAATAGGCAAAAATGATTACTAAGTACTGACATTAGTAACATTTAGTGACATTTTCTTTTCTTCTTTTTTTTTAGACAGAGTCTCATTCTGTTGCCCAGGCTGGTGTGCAGTGGCACAATCTTGGCTCACTGCAAATTTTGCCTCCTGGGTTTAAGTGATTCTCTTGCCTCAGGCGCCCAAGAAGCTGGGATTACAGATACACACCACCATGACTGGCTGATTTTTGTATTTTAGTAGAGACGGGGTTTCACCATGTTGGCCAGGCTGATCTTGAACTCCTGACCTCAGGTGATCCACCCGCCTTGGCCTCCCAAAGTGCTGGAATTACAAGCATGAACCCAGCCAGTAGTGACATTTTCTAAAGGAAAAAAATCATTTTACAATATCAAAAATTCATAAATATCAAACAATCTTGGATATTGAATGTTAGCCATTTTCATCAAATTTTCAAAATCCAGAATTAAATGTGATTGTTTGTTAATTGGAAGAAAATCTCTATCTCCAGATGCAACTTTTCCCTTGAACTTAACCTTAATTCCCAATTAACTACTGGATCCTTCTATTTGGATGAGGCACAGAAAACTCAAAATTGTCATAGGTAGGGGAATGTGAATTACAACCATAGTTAGATAACATTAAATAACCACTAGAATGCATAAAATTAAAAAACAAAACAAAAAAGGCAGAAACAAAGACAGTACCAAATATTGTCATATAAGTACTGGAATTTTCATATACTGCTGGCAGGGATGTTCAATGGTATAAAACTTTTCTGTTCCTAAATGAAAAGAAAGCATAAGTCCACACAATTACTTCTGTCCACACACACACACACACACACACACACACACACACACACCCTACACACACATACATACATTTTTACAGATAGGTTCTTGGTCTGTGGCCCAGCCTGGAGTACCGTGGCATAATCTTAGCTCACTGCATACTTGAACTCCTAAGGCTCAAGTGATTCTCCCACCTCAGCCTCTGACAAGTAGCTAGTACTTCATGTGCACACCACCACACTCAGGTAATTGCTTTATTTTTTGCAGAAACAGGGTTTTGCTCTGCTGCCCAGGCTAGCCTCAAACTTCTTGTCTCAAGCAATCCTCCTGCCTCGGCCTACCAAAGCACCGAGACTACAGTTGTGAGCTATCACCCTCAGCCCACTGCCATATTTTTTCAGTAGCCACAGCTGGAAATAACTCAAATGCCCATCGGCAGCTGAAAAAGTAAGCAATTTGTGCCATGCACATTCAACAGAATACTACTCACTAACAAAAAGTAATCAACTATTTATAGATAAAATAACAAGAATGGATCTCAGAATAATTCTGTGGAGCAAAAGAAAGTAGACAAACATACATATTTGATTATTTCATTTATATAAAATTCTAGAAGGTGCAAAATGTATCAGTGGTTGTCTGCATAATTGGATAGGAGTGGGAGTAGTGAGTGGTAGGAGGGAGGATTAAGAAATGGGCAAGGGAAAACTTTTTGATATATGGATATGTTCATTATCTTGATTGCAGTAATGGTGTCATAGGTATATGTACACGTCAAAACCTACTGGATTGTGAGTTCTTAATATGTGCAGCTTATTTTAAGTCAGTAAAATAAAAACTTAAAATATAATTTTAAAATAATTGAAAAATAAAAATAAATACCTAAGACTGTAAAAATAAAGATACACATAGCTAAATCTCAGTTTGTTCCCTTCATGTTTTATAAGTTGGCATTCATCTCTGTTACCAGTATCTTATGTACGATTGCACGTTGATTATCCCTCACCAGAAATGTTTGGGACCAGAAATGTTTTTGATTTTAAACTTTTTAAAAAATGTTGTAATATTTGCATTATATACACTTACTAGTTGATTATCCCAAATCTGAAAATTCAAAATCCAAAATGGTTCATTGAAGATTTCTTTTGAACATCATGTCAACACTCAGAAAGTTTTGAAGTTTGGAGCATTTTGGATTCCAGGTTAGGATGCTTAACCTGTACCAACTACTAGTTACTGAAGGTGGAATTTGAAAGCATCTTAGATACCCTTTTCTCAAAAACTTCATCCAAATAGTTACTAAAATCTGCCAAGTCTAATGTACAAAATCAATCTAGAAACTCTTGCACCCTCTTTATTCCTACACCTGATAGTTGGGTGGAAACCTTTTAGACCAGGAGTTAACAAATTTCAGCTTCCAGGACAAATGGACCTGCCAACTGTTTTTATACAACCCATGAGCTGAAACCATTTTTACATTTTAAATGATAGAAAAATACTGAAAAATAATATTTCATAAAACATGGAAATGATTTTGTATTTTAATTTCAATGATCATAAATCCAGTTTTACTAAAATTTAGTTATATGTGTATAAATGTATGTACTTTGTATTGTGTATGTATGTGTAAATGACTGTATACAGTCGTTCCTGTATACAGTTGTATATGGCTGTTTGGGGCTACAAAAGTAGAACTGAGTAAAGGCAGGCAAAATATTATCTGACCCTTTACAGAAAAAATAAAATCTGTTTGCTCATCCTTATCTGAGGGCATCTCTAATCTTGGTTATTTCTGTGGTCTCCTAATGGTACCCTTGTTCCAGTCTCTTAACTTTAACCTCTGCATGGCTTCCAGAATAACACTGTAAAAATATGCATTTGTTTTAATCACTCCTATTCTGTTAAATCTCAACAGAATAAAGTTTAGATTTCTTATTGTAGTATACAAGGCCCTTCACACGTGATCTCAATTTGCCTTTTTTTGTTTTACTATTTGCATTCCTTTCACACTAAAATTTTTAGAGTTCCCCAAATACGTCTTGCTTTAGCATAACTGCTTGCCTTTGTGATTCCATTTCATTTGCCATCTGACGAACACTCATGTTGAAAACTCATACTTGAAGATGTATGCATCAAAACTATGGTGTCACTTAGCTCCATTCCAACTAGTCATAAGTTTTTCCTTATTTTTGTTCTATAACATTTTATGCATACATTAGTATAAACATTATTGCATGAGATTAAAGTGTTTATATGTTAGAGTCTTCTTAAAGAAGCAATTGTGTTTTACATAACATTTATCACCCAAAGAGTGCCAACACATGCTTAGTAAATCCTTTATGAAATAAACAAAAAGAGACAGGAATAAAAGTAGAAAGAAAGTGGGGAGAGAAGTAAAGAAATGGCTTAAAGGCAAAAAGTAAAAACAAAACAAAGAAAGAGAATAAAAAGAAGAGAACACGTGAAGGAAAAAAGTCAAAACAAAAGTATTGAAAGTATGCTAAAAAAGGAATAAAGAAAAGGAAGAATGAAAAAAGAAATCTTAGGATAAAAAACAAGATAGGAAATTAAAAAGAAAGAAGGGAGGGAGGGAAAGTGGGAGGGAGGGATGGAGGGAGGGAGTGATGAAATAAATAGGAAAAATGTGACAGGAAAGAGGAGAAGGAAGGTAGAAAATAATAAGGAAAAGTAGAAGAGAAGAAAGAAAAGGGGAAGCAAAAGGTAGAAAGGAAAGAAGGAGTGAAGTAAAAATAAGGAAGAGATAAAAGATAAAAGGAAGAAAAAATGAAAGATGAAAGAAGGACGTAATTGAAGGAGGAATATAGAAAGAAAGACATGAATAGTAAAAATGAAAAAGGACTAAAAAATATGGAAGGACGGAAGGGTAGAAGCTAGGGAAGGAGAAAGAAATAGGCCAAGCAAATTTAGAGCAACAATAATGACATTCACTTCATGGAAAATGTTTATAAATAAAATGTCCTGAAAGCATCCTAACAGGGAAACCTTACTCTACCTATAGGATTATCTCAGAAAAGACCTGGAGAGCTTCTTTCACAAGTATGGGTGGAAATTGGAAGTCAAATTTTAGGATATATTAACCTTGGCTTAACTCATTGTAGCAGTCCCCATGATCCAAAGTCAAATTTTATCAGCATGTATCATGAAGAACATCACTGATTCTTCCCCAGATTCTTTAGCCAATATGCCTTAACATTAAAGATTACATATAGAAATTACCATCTATCACTTTTTCTAGAGTTCCCTACAGACAGTGAAGCAGATGTAAGTCCCATTCACCATATACAGACAGGGGATCTTAAGAAAAATGGGAAAGTAGCTTGCTGAACCAAACTCAAATTGTAAGCATGTGCTTCAGGGGAAATACATTTCAGCAAGTTCTTATTATGATAGGGGATGACCAATATTCCATCAGAGAGGGAGTTTCTATAAGATTAAGCCATAATTACTGTAACAGAGGGTCACACTGCTTTAACAAGCAAAGAATTATTTCTCCTTCATTCTTCCATATCAAAAGGAAAAATTGGTCTTCTGAGTTAGGGCACTCCTTGGGTTTCTGACACTTTCTTGCTATTGCTTTGATCAGATGGGTTTGGGTGAATATGTCAGTTAGGAATAGGTCAATGATATAAGTGAGTAATAAAGACTCTGTGAGTGAGTTATAAAAATATATATGTTTACTTTTTTCTCACACCAAATTCAAGACGTATGCAGTCCATGGCTTGTAACGGTGACTCTGTTCCACATTGTACTCAGGATTTAAGCTCTTTCAGTTTGCTGTTCCGCATTTCCAGGTGTAGCCTCTTTGTCCAAGGTGGTAGCTTGAACTCCTACAATCATACCTTCATTTCATTTAGCATAATTGAGCAGAAGAGAGAGAATAGGGATCAATTAGCACATTCAGTTGTCTCCTCAGTGGAGCTTCAGGTTTGTCTACTAATATCCCCTTAGTACATGGTTACATATAGATAGAAAGGAGTGGGTACAAAATATGGTTTTATAATGGTGACCATGTTCTGAACACAGAAATAGGGGCTGTCTAACTATGAAAGTGAGGAACAAAGTTTGGACACTTAGCAGTTGGTAGAACCAATGGGAGTCTTCTTGGCTGTTCTGCCTGAGTGGTATGCTAGTCTCAAATTCATTAGCCTAATCTTAGAGGTATGACAAATGGAGTGAGATAAGAAAGATCCATGTTGCACTCCAGCCTGGGTGACACAGTGGGACCCTGTCTAAAAAGGAAAGAAGGAAGGAGGGAGGGACAAAGGAAGGGAAGGGAGGATCCAACTTAGTTTTAAAATTTAAACTTTGCATTCCAAATTAGGCTTCTTCCTGAGATACCAGTACTTGGGATGGTATTTTGATTCCCTTTCTTCTGCTGACTTTCATATATTTAGCTGCTGCCTCAGGAAATCAACAGGAGAAATTGTGATTGATGTAATAGGATATAGGCACTTCTTGGTCCTAAGTAATACCATCATCAGAACAACTACAATGCCTATTTGCTAATTCCCAGTATATTTGCATAGAGGCCCAACTAATTACTAAATCATGTTCTGGCTTTCAAATAATCATTTAGACTTATGAGATTTCTATATATTCAACATCAGTCAATTGATACATTATAAAAGAATGACATATGCTGCCAAAGTCAGCACATCAACAGATGGATGAATTTTTAAATGTGTTATAAACATATGATGGAATATTATTCAAGTTTAAAAAAGGAAATCCTGTCTTTTGCAACAACATGGAAGATCCTGAAGGACATGATTCTAAATGAAATAACCTGGGTGCAGAAAGACAAATACTGCATGACTTTGCTTATAGAAAGAATCTAAAATAGTCAAACTCATTGAAGTAGAGAATAAAATGATGGTTGCCAGGGGCTAAGTGTTAGGGGGAAAATGGGAGATGTTCATCACAGGGTACAAAGTTTCGGTTATATAAGATGAATACATTCTGCAGGTGTATAGCGTAGAGACAATATTTACAAATACTGTACTGTATATTTGAAATTTGCTAATAGGGAAGTTCTGCCCTACCCACCCACCCACACACATACACACACATAATAATTATGTGTGATGATAGATATGTTAATTAGATGGTGGTGATCATTTCACAATGCACAAACCGAACTGAACACTAAACTGTAAACCTTAAATATATACCATTCTGTCAATGTAAAGCAAATTATAAAAGATCTATCCATTTATAACACACATTCATCTTGTATCTTTTTACATTTTATTTTGAAAAAAAGAATGCCTGCTCTCATTGAAAAGAATATATATGTTTCTTGTACATACAAATAGAATATATGAGTTAAAAGATGTCTTTGCCAAAGGAGGAGGCATCTTTAATTTGCATAAACAAACATAGCTATATTCTGAGACATCTGGAAGGAAACAGCCTGAGAGTCACTTTGCCAGAAGTCTGGCATGGAGTTTAGATATGTTGAATAGGCACTGACGTCTCACAACTGACTCCATGCTTGACGTAGGTCATGTTTCGATAAATTTCCAGTATAGTCTGTCACAGATGGAGAATCATGAAAACTCAGAAAATCATCAGAGGCATCACAGTGCCTAAGCTAATATATTATGATGTTGGCGGAAGAGTTTACGAATTGTCTTATAGTTTACTCCCATCTAGTTAAATTTAAGTATAAGTCACAGATTGTATTCCTCCTCCCCCTAGTTCTTATCAAGGTTGTTTGTTTGGAAAAACTATCAATATTTTGTTAATAGCTTTTACCATCAGATGAAACCTTCGAGGCTACCAGGCCCCAGTTATTTATTTTATAGATGTTCTTTGCTTTGTATGTTGTAAGTGGAATTAACTTGCATATTTGTCCCTTCCTAATCCCAAAATAGCCAGTTTCTAAAGGGAGCAGCTAGGTCACAGCTTTAAATATCAGGATGTTCCATAATGTTTACCACATAGAAGGTTTAAAAAATGACCTAAATAAGGCTCAGGCATATGTTTAGGAAGGTTGCAGAGAGGGTACATGGCAGAATTCAGCTTATGTTGGTTTTAACTACTTTGCTTCCACTTCTTCCCATCCTTGAATTCAAGAAGTTCCTCATCCTTTCAGTTTCTACTACTGAATTTTGAAGGACTTTTAATCCCTCAGTTTATCTTTCAAAATATTGTGTCCAGGATTGAACACTGTATCCTGAACACAGTTGGGTCCTGCAAAGAATGGCCTTACACTGGTCTATCTTCTAAGAAAATATAAACCCTCCCTTTTCTGTCCGCTGCCCCAGAATCATTAAGGTGCACAAGTGATCTTGATTCATCTCCAGCAAAACAACCCTCTACAAAACTCATCTCTGCTTGAGAGGGACCTCTAGTGTGGTACATGATTCCCAGGGTCCCCAGGGAATGGGGTAAGAGGACTTGAACATTAATTTTTAACCTACAAGGGCTCACAGATGTCCCCAAGATCACATTGACCAGGGAAAGATGTTTCCTAGCTGGTCTGTTTTGCATGTTTTACGGATTTAGTTCAGCAACATAAGAGAAACTTGTCAAGTTTGTTAGAAAATTTAACAAGACAAGCAAAGCCTTCCAGATTCATTCCCTTTTTCTGTCTAGGCCAGAACTTGTTTATAAAGTGATGTGATTGGCTTTTGTGACTTTATCCTCCCAGATATCAACATAAACTGATTAGGGACAGAACTTTCAAGGATACATCTTTCATTATCAACCCAAGGAGTGGCCAATGTGACTAAATTTGTGTAAATCTTTCTAGAAACTAAATGTACTTTCCTTTGCCTCTCCCTCCCAAAGGTAGGAGTTTAGTGCCCGCTGAATTTCTAACATAGATCTTCCCCTGATTTAACAAAAACAAGTTCTTTCACATTTCAACAGGTTCCTCGGGGACTTAATATGTGAGGTTTGTTGAGCAAGCCCATGCTTAATCTTCCATTCCTTTCCTGATAGTTTAGATTTTAATTTTAGATTCTGCTCTTTTCCCACTTTTTGCTTTCTACCTTTCCTCTATGTTATTTCCTCTCTGTCTCTATTTCATTCCACCCAAGGGGCACTTCACATATTGCAGAAGCAAACACACCAGAGTTTTAATCCAATGTGCATACACCTTGCCCATTTTCAAACTAAAGAAGCTCTCTGGGCCTCAGTGGTGTCAAAACACACAGATTTCTCCAGGCCACCAGAGGCTAAAGACTTGCTCCACTACTTCCCAACTCAGGACCATCAGGGGTTCTCCAGCCTCTCTAAGTCCTGTATCCTCCCTGGTTAAATGAGATTAGAATTGGACTCACTTCATGGCTCAACAACTTCCTTGCATATGACCGAATGTAATCTGTGGAACCCTGGCAGAGACAATTTGAAAAATAAAAATCTTTGGCAGTTCTCTCTGTTGTTCTGTCCCTTATTTGCAACCTCTAAGAACACTTGTGCATGAGTCAGATGGATCTACTGTCTTATTTCTTAATAAATGTATGCTGAGGTCTTCCCCTCTCTTACGCATTTTTCTGCCTCCACTCCTCTGCATGCTTAAATGACTCTCCTAGGAAATGTTGCTTAGCATTGTCAGTATCATCACCCTGGGGTGCAGGGTATGTATTTCAGAGTTTTCAGAGAGCGGTATTTTAAAAGATTCTATCTCTCAGCACCTAACAGTGGTTCTGGTATTCTCCATGCTGCCCCCAACCCCAAGAGTTCATTGGCCTCAGCTTAGAATTTACTGCCAGTTAAAAAACAAAAACTGCCTACTAACATATTTAGAATGTATTAAGAAATCTGTATCTTTTGATATTTTTTCTTTCAAGAATTTATAGTCTTTCTGTACATTGCAGTGATGCAGTAAAAAGTGGTTTTAAGTTTCGTAATTTGTAATCCCTCAAACATTTTTTGAAATCTATTTATGAATTAGGGGCTCTATTATACATGAATCCTTTCTACTAAGGCTGAAGTTTAGCAAGACCTTCAGGAAACCAAGAAATAAAAATTTTCCTCATTCCCAGGTAAGCAATGCTAAACAAGTATTCATGTTTGATTTGATCATAATTAGAGATAAATTTTTGAGAAATATCTATTTTTGCATGTATTTATTAATATATGCTATTGTGGTCTTTGTCAATTAAAAATAAACAAACAAATTTTCAGACCTTATTGCCCATATTGGAAGAAGCCTTTGAGTTACCTTAATTTCATAAGTAGTGAGTCAGAGACCCCTGAGACTTCCCCTAAGTTCACATAACAGGGTGACCAGACCTCCTTTGACCAGACCCCTGACCCTTCCAACCTGCACCACTATTTTCCTGCCCTAAACAAGAGTGTCACTCTTACTGTGACATCAGCTAATTCTCTTTTTCTAGGCTTCTTTCATTTTGTAAAGGAAGGTAGAGCAAGCAAGCAAAGAGTTATCTCAATATTTCAGAAGCTCGTAAGAAGTTTGGGGTCAAGCATAGTTATAAAAATGGATTAATATTTGGGAGCTTTATTATGCAAACCTTTCCTGTTTGGCAGCCCTTGCCTGCTGACAGTGGCAGAAAAGATGGGTTTTGCTTTGTGGTGGTGTTGTTCCAGCCCAGTAAAAGGTCTTACACCTTTAAAGTGCAAACACTAGATCTGTGCTTGGCATTTTTCACTGACAGCCAAACAGCAAATCATGCTTGGGAGATGTCACTTGAAAGAGAAAAGGCACAATGGGTTTCATTTTTCCATCATAATTTCCTTTGAAATGAAAAATGAATTTAACAGGCAGACTCTCTGTTTGTTTTGTGTAGTGGTGCGGCCACTTGCTGTAGAGTCACACAAAGCACAGGACTTGGCACTTACTGGATATTTGGTCATTTCCCTTTAAGCCCCTTTAGTTCTCAATCATCTCTCCCCAACCCTAACCTGCCCACTTCCACTCTGAATAGGTGCAGACAGGGTGAGGGGCTGAAAGGGGTGGGCAGATAGGATGAGGAATGTAGTTTCCAGGGAGTGGGACAGAAAGACAGGAAGATCCAAGTACAGAGGCAATGACTGAGGAGGTCACACACACCTAAGGTCAGAGCAGGCAGATGGGGAGTCAGCAAGCAGCAGCAGCAGCCATCCCAGCCCGTTGTGGATATGAGGCTGACAGGGCCTCTGACTTTCTTACCTTAGACCAGAGAATAGGCAGGTTTGCACTGACTGATGCAAACAAGTGCTGCCTATGTATGGGACAAAAGTAAATGATGCAAAGTTGACTCAAATGCTCACACTGATGTGACTTTTCACCTAGAATAAAGGTGGTTTTTGCATTGGATTGCTTTCATACATTTAAATGTCACTGTATGCATAAGAAAATGGCTTTGCTGAAGAAAGGGCTTTAAAACATTTTCTTTAACACATTGTATGAAGTGTGTTGTATTATGGAATTAAATGGACAATTATTTATAATCACAATGTGGGCACAATTGGCTAGGAACAAATAGAAACTTTATTAAAATATATATGTCTAAGCAATTTTTATATAAAAGAAGATACCATTTATTTTGGATTACCTCAAAAATATAATAGCTGGGTAATTAGAGGGACTTGTTAGAAAATGATAATAGAATAATATGTGAGGCATATTCAAAAACAATTCAAATAAACAATGTGTAGTTTATAGAGCCTTTGGTCAATGGAGTAGCATTGATATTATTTGGGAACTTGTTTGAATCTTTGGCCCCACCTCAGACTTACTGAGTAGAGATCTGCCTTTTAACAAGATCCCACATAATTCACATGCCCATTAAAACTTGATAAGCTCTTGTTTAAATGGCCGAAGGAATCAAAGAGTGCTAAAATGTTAAAGTTCCTTTTCCTTTTTCAATGAAAGAATTTTATCATGACTCAATTCTACATGGATAATGTGTGTGTAGTCAGAAAGCTTTGCCGAGATCTGGATATAGCATGGAGGATAGGTGATCCTGCTCAAAGTTTGAAGTGGGGCAGATTTGAGGGAGGAATTGTCTAGGAGGCTGTTCATAGTATCATAATAAACAATAGCAGTATCTATCATAGACAGGTGGCCTAAGCAAATCACAGCCTTAGATGGAGAGACCCAAGCCTGTAGTAAGTGCAGTTATTGAAAGAGTGATCATGCAGGAGCATCATAGGACTGATGTGAAGTTTAGGATGGATGAAGCCAGGCTAACTCACTATCTGCATCTCTGAAACCCTGATGTATGGTGGGATCCTCCCAGGAAAGCAGTAGCCCTGGAATGTGGACAAATAGATCAGAAATAAACAGTCAATTTCTTTTTCTCAACTGTGAAAGCTATGCTGCATACTTATGGGCAAAGACTAAGCAATGTTTGTAATTTGTGGTATCAAATAATATTGTGCAGCTTTAAGATTTAAAATTGAGTTTAAACTCTATGCTGCAAAGTCTGTAGTAGAAACTTAAGTTGGAAGCAAAATCACTTATTTCAGAACTAAAATTTTAATGTTTACACAGTAAAGTTTGAGTATATTTAGGGTTTATGCTCCAAAATCCCAGAATGGTAGGGTAGTGAGAAACAGAAGAGTAGAAGAGAGTTAAGACTTCTTCCTGGGATGGAGTGAAGTTAGTAGGCCAAGAGTGAACTAGGAGAGGAGAGTAAGAGCTTATTGGACCACAGGATCAATGAACACTCATAGCAAGTAACCCTCTTCTTCTTTCTGGAACTGTCATGGAAAAAGCCACTGGAAGAGCCTTATATTAAAAATGAGAAGGCTGAGACAGACTGGAGCAGCATCATGTAGATCTGGAAGGAGAGAGGAAGAGGAAGGGAAAGGAGAGGGAGCTCTGATTTCCAAAGCTGAGTTCCTTTTGGCAACACAGGGCATGGGGAATACCCAAGAAGTCTCTGTGAGTCATCATGAGAGCTAGAGGGAGCAAAGAACCAAGTGTCTGGTATGCTGTGGGATGGGGCAGCATCTCAGAAGGAGCTGAGGGAGGAAGCCAGGCTTCAGAGTATGAGGAATAAGAAACAAGTTATGTGGGTAAGTCAGCTGCCCAAGCTTGACCTACAAGCAATTATTACCAAAGAAGAAAGACTACTGTACGTGCATGGGAGTCAGCTGCCGTAACCAACCAGCTTAGCAGTGATCAAAGGTGAATGCCTCACCTTTAAAACATCTCTCTTTCTCCTTGGCAATTTAGATTATCCCCTGGCAGAAAGAAAATGTAGAAGTAAAGTTAGCTTGAGCTGGCAAATCAAAATTTCCATCGTCTGTATGGATGAGGCTCCAGAGCAAAGTGAACTGCAGTTTTTAAAACATAAAGTTTAATTTTTATGAAACTGACTTTTGTTACTGTGTATATTAAACCTGCTACAAGTATATTGTAGGATTGTAAAATATACCAAGACCCCTTGAATACTATGTGGTCCTTTGATGTTCAAGCTATGCTGAACATGGATATCTAGAGCTCCATGGGGTGATCACCAGGAGCAGAGAAGTAGGCAGAACAAAGAGGATGCCATCCAATTCCCCTTCCTCCCGACCTGTCAATAACTCCAGCCTCTGATACTGAACAACAACTAATCTTCTCTAACTACCACCTTGTCTGAAGAGAGTCAGTGGGTCATGTCTAAAAGCTTCTCTATGACCGAAGAATACTTGGAAGCTTTCTTCCCCTCTCAGCCAGTACTCTCTTCCCTACTCTCTTCCCTTTACTGTCTGCTGGAGTTGGCACTCATTGAAAATGCCTAGGACAGCACCACTGATGAGAGAGATTCTTAAGAGTCTTACATCCTCATGTAGACTATTACAAGTGCTTCAATCTGAGTTTGTTCCTTATTCTGACCCACTTCTCTGCCTTATATTCTGGAGGAGTGGCTGTGGGGCTGGCCTCCATAGCCAAGAATCTAACTTCTGATTCTCAGAGATGTGCAGGCTGATTGGAAAATTAACTTATTTTGCATTGCTGAAGATCTCCATCCCTGAAATGGGACTCAATGACATTTCAAAAATAGGGCCCAGTGGCATTGATGGATATTTATCTGAAGAATTAAAAATTATTCTGTTGACTATAATGCATCATCCTTTGCTTCTCAAGACCTCAGTTCGCTATAGAATCTGCAAAGACAATAGGTCTGTATTCCGTGGTGACTAGACTGACTTAGCGGTTAAAATACAAATTGTAATGGAATAGAAGAGGTATGTGTGGGGAATGAGTAAAAGAAATGGCAAGATGAAGTTGAAGTCATGAGAATTAATTTCACAGGAAGGTTGTTATTGCCCCCTTTAGCAGCTAAAATTCACATACAGGCACATCTTAAGTAATGTGTCGAGCTGTCCCAAAGATAATTTGAATCCTGTCAAGGCAAACAAGAATATGCTCACAAATTCAAGAGCAATATATGTGCAATTTGCACAACATCAATTTCTTTGGTTGTTTTTGGATGGAGCCATCACCATCAATTAAGTTAGTGACTCTTTGATTCAAATTACTTTTTGACATGTAGTCAACTAAATGGCTCACACAAGCATTATTTTCTGCAGGGTTCCCTAGGCAGCCATATAGTAAATGTAAACAGGTGGGAAGGCAGAACAGCACTGCTGCAGAAGCAACCTCCTCCCCCTTGCAGCACAGAGAATAATAACATGAAGAAATATGGAGACATTATTAGATGGCCAGGAATAAAGCTTCTACAAAAAGAGATTTGCATATTTATTATATCTTGCTACTGATTCAATATTTCTCCACTTGAGGTTGTCTCTTAACCCCACATTGGGCTCTTATAATCAGGTCTCAGAGGTGAAGCAAGGGTAAGGCTGATTCTCAGACTATAGAAGGATCATATGTCCTGATATAAACTTGAATTTGATAGGAATGGTGATGGAGAACAATGATACTATTGTCAATGTCACCAAAATAAAGCTCCATGGAGCAAACATGTTTTGGGAAGCTTATGTGTTAGAGAGCATGTGCTCAGAGAATGAAGATATTTAATTCTAATTGTTTTAATGCACAAAATGAGAGATTGACCTCCCACAATTTTCATTATCATGGTCAGATCAGTCACACCATTAAGGCCAATGTCATCCATATTCAGAATGGGCTTGATTGAGGTTTTCAAAAGATTAAACAAAGTTGTCAGGTGTTAGAAACTATTCAATCCCATGCCCAGCTGCCTCCACATTAAGACTAAGAGCAGAGATTCCATCTATTTTGTTCACAGCACTGTCCCAGAACCTATACCATATCTGGCACAGGGTAAGTGAAAAAGTAAACAAAATAAAACTCTTTTGGTAAAGTGTATGAATGAATCAAAAAATAAATTAACTTTACATTTAGTGGTTAGAACAAAGAAAATCTAAATTCTGGTCTTGGCTTTGTATTAACCAGCTATGGATTTCTGGGATCACTTCAGTTCTTCAAGGCTCTGTCATTCTTCTCTATAAAATGGAATCATAACACAAACTCCAACTATTTTAGGGCCAGTGGAAAGACAACATGATAGAATCCATTTGAAAATAGTTTGACAAGCTGGGAACACTGAACAAAGTAAACCGTTGTTTTTATTTTATCATCACTTCCTACAGACATTGGTTCTTAAATAAGAACATTTCTAAAGGGAGCAAGTAGCACAAATCCCTGAGCTGCCTACACTACAGTCCAATTTGATATTTCTTATGCACAAGATAAAATGTTTCATGCTAAGATATACAATTCCAATACCTTTGTGTTTACTGGTTTATAAAATTCAGGAGCATAAAATCCCAAGTTTCCTTGGGTTTTGGCCAAGCACAGAATACAGATGGAAAGCTGAACATTAAGCCTGTTATGCCAGACTTAAATTTGGCCATAAATTGCTGGATAGTTTCAGTTCAAAGAAACATGGCAGTATTATCTTTAAAGCAAATTACAACTGAAAGCCAGAAACCAGGGCAGGAAAAAACTGACAGGGAGGAGAAAAAGTGTTTTCAAAGAAAACAAGGACAAAGCAGGTCCATTTTCAGCTCAGTCTGAATGCTCATTTATGTTGTCTCATCTTTCCTGCTATACTAAAATCACTTTTATTCATTCACTCATTAAATAAACATTTACACAATGCCCCCTAGGCCCAAGGCCTGTGGAGGTCGTAATTAAAAAGCCATAGTTATTACTCTGTATCAGTGAGGGTTCTTTGGTTGCAATCTAACAGAGAAAAAAATATATAAATAAAACTCTAGCTAACTTACTCAAAAAAAGAACTTGCCGTTAGGGTATGGGAAAGTGGAAATGGGCTGAAAGGCTAAGGGGACACTGGGGATTTAGAAAAGATGCAGAATGTGGTTGCAGCAAATGAAACTATGAAGTTTAGTAGTAGACATTGTCTCCAGTTGTACTCAGGTCCTACTGTTACAGTGAGCGAATCACAACTATTAATGGAGTGCTACCAAGAACACTGAAGTTTAGAAAGAGGGCAATGGAATGCTGGAGTTCTGAGAGAACAGTTAAAGAAAGCTTCACTGCGAAGGGTGATGGCATTAGGAAATTTTAGTCTCGGCATTGAAAAGCATTCTTATTTATGGTATTCTTTTGGTTGTTTTGTTTGTTTGTTTTGAGACAGAGTTTCACTCTGTCACCCAGGCTGGAGTACAGTGGTGCCATCTCAGCTCACTACAACCTCTGCCTCCTGGGTTTAAGCGATTCTCTTGCCTCAGACTCCCAAACAGCTGGGACTACAGGTGCCTGCCACCATGCCGGGCTAATTTTTGTATCTTTTTGGTAGAGACAAGATTTTGCCATGTTGGCCGGGTTCAAACTCCTAACCTCAAATGATCTGCCCACCTCAGCCTCCCAAAGTGCTGGGATTACAGGTGTGAGCCACTGCTCCCGGCTCTTTCTGCTGTTTCATGAGTTCTGACAGTCCATGAAGATCATTTTGCTGATAGCCTAAATGTAACTCATTTTAGCCTTTTTAGTAACTCATTCCTAAAAAAGATAGATTAAAAAGATGGCACTGTTTGTTCTGTGTTCTGTACAGTTAGTTCTCCCCTACAGATTCCTTTTGGTGGAATCCCAGAGTGAAACTGCCATACAATGGAATCTAACATGTAATGTGCAGGTCTCATAACCAAGATGCATGAGGTGATGAGAAATATTCATTTTACTTTCATTTTGCTTTATTTTTCCTTAAACTTGAGGACAAATGTTACTTACCTTCAGAGAATTTTAAATTCAGGATGTTTAAGTTGCAGCAATTTCACTTTAAGACATGTGAAGTAGAAATAGACTGGAAACGACACCCTTTAAAGCCAGTGAAATCAAATAATGCAGCTAGAATGTCTAGAAGAGATCCTGATATAAATTCTGAGATAATCAAGGATGAACTTAAAGACTGTAGGTAAAGAACATTAAGATCTTTTTATCCAACAAATTCACTGTGACCGCCTGCTGAGTACAAAATCCCCTGGTAGAAAAGCAAGGGAACTATAGTCGAGGCCATCTGGGGCCTCTCTGCCCAGGGACAAAGTATCACATGCTCAAGTGCCTTCTGGGTGCTACCGGCCAGTGGAAAGAACATTAAGGATGAGAGAACACTCAAAGTACATTCTTGAGAAATAGTGATAAATTTATCATTTCTCAGCCTTACTTCAGAGTAAATAATACGTTTTATTGAAACATCTCTGTTTGGGGGACTGAGACAAGGAGCAATGTCCATTATAAAATGGCTCCAAAGCAGTTGCATTATCAGATGTCAGCCAGGTTTCACATTGAACAAGGAGGCAGAAAGAGAATCCATCTGTAGGGGTATTGCACAGACGAAAATAGAGAAGCTAGAAATGGGTGAGTGAGGTGTGGAGGCTGATGGGCTGCTCTGGGTAGACATGAGTGGTGAAAAGGGCAGGGAAAAGAAGGGAGCAAAGGTAGTTCTGATACATCACAGCAGAGAGAGAGAAAGTGGTAGATGCTGCATAACCATTGAATCATTAGTTCTCATAACAGGCATATAAAATACAAAAATTTATCTCCATTTTACAAATAAGAAAATGATGCTCTGAAAAAATATATACCCATGTTTCTACAGTAAATAAATAGTAGTATTTGCTCATTTGGATCTATGTGGCACCATTTTTCATTCCAGCATCACATTACATTATTTGTATCTTTTTCTTTCCAAAACTATATTATCTCCTTGAGAAAAGGGTCCATATTTTACTGTTACCCAATATTTAGAACAGAACATGGCACAGCATTGTAATTTTTTTCCAAAATGTTGTTTAGTAATGGTGTAAGAAGAGATCTCTGAGTTTTCTTCCAAACTTCGTTTCTTGTTCTAAAACTTCTGACCTGAAGACCTTAACTATTCGTAGTCATCATTACTCTTCTTGGTGTTACACACCACATCGCTGTGGTCACTGTGACTACATGGTGCAAGTTAACAACCAACCTTCCGATTTACTGCCAAATCTCCCTAAATAGTTTTCCCTTTGCTGACTTTGTCTCTGCACAGTCTATCTCAATCTAACATCAAGAATGAGCCAAAGGAAATATACCAGATTATGGTACTCCTCTGCTCAAAACCCTGCAGTGGCATCTCATGTCATTCAGGTTAAAAGTGCCTACATTGACTTAAAAGGCCTTACATCATCTATTCCAAGTCAGTCTTCTCTTGCTAATTTTTCTCTCACTTAATCTAAGTCCCTAGATTACTGACCTAGATGATCATAAATCTCAGGTAAATGAATAAGTGAGTTCTTTTTTTGGAGTAAGATAAAATCGACATCTGCCCTTCTCCAAATAACAGCGCTAGAGATTTTGAAGAACCTTCCAAGGATTTTTTTTTCTGGATCCAATTACTCTCAATCTTTCTTCTTGGTCGCAGTTTTCAGAGTCTTTCTTTTGAAGATTCACTCTAGATTTTCCATGTCTTTCTCAATATGCGTTTTTTGAATTCTGCTCTAGATGCAACATAACCATTCTAGAACAATATAAATCTCATCAAATTTTGGCCAACTGACTTAAAAAAACTAACTACATATCATGGTAATATCACTAAAACTAAAAAGTACAATTGTTATTACATTTTAAATTCACTGTGTATTAATTGTACAAAATTATTACTATGTTTTTTAAAAGTGGTTTAATTGCAATCCACACATTGACTGGGTCCTATTTGCTATTCAGGTTTTGCCTCTGACTGTGGAAAGAAAGACCTTATTTTATGTATGCATGTATGTATTTATATCAATTTACTGCTCCTCATTGTATTGAACTACATTCATGATTAGCATGCTTTAGAGAAGTAGTATCTACCTGAAGTGACAAAACACGCCTGGTGGGGTCAGTGTGAATGTCTTAAGATTTCTGTGGAGTAAAGGCCATGAAGGAAACCTAGATACTGTCAGAGATACCACTTGGTGTCCAGGCCTTTTGGGGTTGATGACCAGTTTGCCTATGACAAGTGACTGACAGGCTGTGAAATTACATGGAAGAACTATGCAGTCCACACATGGACACTGATTGATTAAATCAAATGGACGAGAAAGGGCATGATGTCTGAAGAAGCAAATGTATGCAGTTCTACCCCCTCCACAAAGATGTCCTAGATTAAAATAAATGACAGATGGGGAAATGATAAGTGATCTCAGACCACTGGCATGAGGCTATATACCCGAGATATAGATGAGATGGAAAGCTTTTTAATTTTTTGCCCAGCTATGATGGACTTTTCAAGGGAGAGAGCATTAATTTAAAAAGAAATGTAAATTGCTTTATAAGGACAGGACACCAAATCTGGAATTACTGAGGCACAGTACACACATGTTGTGAGAGAATAGCTCTCTTTACATTTTGCTCTTAGCAACCAAGGCAGGCAAAAGTTATTCTGGACCTTGTCTGGGACTGGAGCCAAGTATGACATGTAGGAAAGAAATCGGCAAACGTCTAGGGTCGACTGATCATAATATATTCAGATAAGAAATGCTCCTCAGGGTATATGTGGGGAAATAGCATCTCAAAAAGTTAATGCACTTTTTAAAAGTCTAGTTTTAAGAGTGTAAAATATACCATAAATTGAAGCAAGAACGTTATCAACAGTAGTCATGAAAAACTACTACTATGAAAAACCAGGAAATATTGCATTTAATTGGAAGATGTGAGGAATGCATGCTAACTATAGTCATTCTAATAGAATCCTAGGATTCAGAGCCAGACAAGCAAAGACAGGGAATAATGAAATGCAAACTTAAGTAGGTGCAGTCTCAAGTATTTGAAAATTTACAACAATGTGTCAACTGAGTGGACTGGTCATACAAGAAGGATATCTAGCCCTTGCTGAAATAAATAAAGTGAAAATGTACTTTTTAAAAATCCAAAGAATTCCCTCATCTACCACATTTCTTAATGTTCTTATATGATTGAAAATTGTTGGCTGATGAAAAAGATATGATGAAGATGGTGATGTTTCCTGTGGTTTCACTGGTAGATTATGATTATTAACTAAATGTTTTCTGGTTTGGTGAAAACGTAGCCACTTCTAAAGGAATCACAGCATGTAAGCATGGGATGAATGAATCACTTGACCATAGTGTATTTTAGTTCAAATGGGAAAGAAAGGAGATGACATTAAGTCTTCATGTTTACCAGGAAATGCCTTATCCTGCCCTGTCTATCCCTCTATTTAAATTTTAATTCAAAATAAACACTCAAAGCCCTACCTCCTCTGAAAAGCTTTCCCAAATTAATTATTGTGGTTCATGTTCATAGGATCAGCTCTCTTACACATGTACACACACAACACATTCACACACACTAAAATATACATGTTCCTACCCCTTTACACCTTCTTTGTCCTTACTTTTCAGGTTCTCTTCATTTATCATGCCTCACGTAGTGTACTCTCATCACAGCTTCTGTTGATGTTGTGAAAACATAGTTCTCTTTGAACAAATTCTCCAGTAGTTTCTCATCTTCAAAGGAAGACTCTTCCAGTGACCCACAAGACTGTACTCAATCTCCACCTTCACCACTTTGCAATCCTTATCTTTCTGATCTCCTGTATCCTACCCTGGCCTTCTTTCTACCCTTCAAATACTCTAAACATATGCATGTCTTAGGCTCTCTGCCAAACACACTCTTCCTTCAGGTATCTACAAGATATTTTCCTTCCTTTAGTATTTGGTCAAACGCCCCACTGCTGAGTGAGAGCATCCCTGACAACCTAAGTTAGTATCACCCAGCACTCCAGATCCCCCTTTCCTGCTTCACAGATCTCCATAGCACTTATGTAATATTCCATATACATTGCTTACATACTTTTGCTTTTTCTCTAACTTCTCCCACCGAATCGTGAAACTATGATAGAGTTCCATGATGGCATAAACTGTGTCTATTTCGCTGACTGCTATATCCCTAATGCCTAGAAAAATGCATATTCATTGAGTTGATTAGGCCCACCTCCCCATTCACACACAGACAACATTATGATAAAGTGTTATTCTTGTTTTTTGTTTTTCGTTGATTATTTGTTTGTTTTTATATATGAGGAAAGGAAATCAAGAGGTTAAGTAACTGACCTCAGGTTACAAGGCGTAAATGGAGATTGAATCCGGCAAAGTCCAACTTAGACGCCATACACTTATAGGTTCACAGACAGGAATGTCCTAGGATCTTCACAGCAACAGTACTTATAATACCTTTAAGCTGCATATTCAAATGCCCATCAGCAGTGGAGTGAAAATATTCACACAATGGAACACTAAAGAATGAACGTATTTTGAGTAAAGGATTCTAGAAATATGAGGCTGTATTGTATAATTTCATTTATGTATATATTAAGGTATGTAACGTAAACCAAAAAAAGGCAAAACTGAGTTATATCATAAGTCAGGATGGCGGTTATTATCCTGGGGGTGGTGGTCGTAGTGAGTGGAAGGAAACAAGTGATGAGCTTCTGGGGTTCTGCTAATACATGAGTGCATTAAGCTTGTGAGAATTTATTGTTTTGTACCCTTATAATATATGCAAAATGTTGCATGTGTATTTGCCATAGAAAGTATTCTTAGGTGCCCCCAAAATTCCAAACCCCTATTGTACATACTTTGTATAGGTTCCCGACTTTGACTGTGAGTAGGACCTGTGAAAATAATGGAATGGTCTCTCATTTGATTAGGTTCGTTTTCATGACAAAATGATGAAATTATCACTCCCGTGACTATGTTATCTTACATAAGACTCTGTTATAGCCAAATGAACAGAAATTCTCCTGCTGACTTTGATAAAGTAGCTGCCATGCTATAAGAGAGCCAGGAAGGAGAATCTGAGGGAGGCCTCTAGGAGCTGTGACCTCCAGCCAACAGTCAGCAAGAAAACAGGGAGCTCAGTCTATAGTCATAAGGAACTCAATCTTGACAACAGTCTGAGTTATAATAGTTGTAGGAGTTCAAGCCTACGAGAGTCAGGCACCAAGGCTGGAAAATAAATATCATTGGTCTTTTCCCTCTCACAATATAATTCTTTTCATGAGATCCTTACAGTTTGAATACAGTAGGCCTCCTGGATATAAGAATGCAAATGAAGTTGATTTGGGAAGGAAAATAGGCATTTTTCTGATAGGCAAAATAGGAGTTTATAGTTATTATGTAAAACTTACTAAGAAGTGTGACTTTATTTTGCACCCCAAATGACTGAGAACACTTTCATTTAAAAAATATATTACATATATGCATATACATGCATAATATATATCCATATGCATGCATAATATATATATCCATAAATATAACTCTATGACCCAATAAAAAGTCTGAGAATTGTATGTATTTGATAAGAATGCATGATTCTAAGTTGATGAAGGTTAGATTTAAATTTTATATGAAGAATAGTATAATTGTCAATTACATGCAACATGGGATCCAATGGCAAATAAACTTAACCATTAAGTGTGAGCACACTGAACTCTCTCTCTCTTTTCAGATTCACAGAAAATTTGACTAGGACTGTTGATAGCCCTAAACAGAGCACGTGGCTAGTTTAAAAGGGAAATACCCATGGTCTTTTCTGACCTCTCAAAGTGAACTTTTGGGTCTTTCTGCTTTATATTGTCCTATGTTAAGACTCTACCTACAGAGAGACAAAAGGTAGAGTCTTAACATACGACAATACAAAGTAGAAAGACCCAAAAGTTCTTCCCTTTCTTTTTTTCTTTCTTCTTTCTTTGCTTTTATTGCTCCTTTTTTCATCACCTCCATTAGAATGTGGATGCTCCAGGAAGAACTCCAAATGCATTGGACTTTTTCTGTGTGGTCCCCTGTTGTAAGAGCAGTACCAATCAGACCTGACACATCAATAATTATCTCTGGAATGGGCAAAGGGAGGAATGAATCCTTGAGTGAATGTATGAACCTATCTTCTCTGCTAGTAAGAGCTGGGTATGTCTGAGGGGCAGCAACTCCATGGAGTGTTGCTTATTGGCTTAGATTCTGGATAGCTAATAGGCCTCCCCTCTGGTGACAGTGAGTGAGTTGACAAGATGTCAGCTGACCCTTATTGATTATACATGATCTTATTAGCAATACTTTGTCCCAGTGTGACCTAATCCTTGCCAGAAAGGCTGTGATATATGAGGACCAGCACTTGTCATTTCATGTTAGGCAAATGGACAGATCACTTAGTACCTGTGATGCCCAAAGACATACTCCCTCATGTCTTTGGAAAGGTAGCTGGGAGAGCAAACTACACAGGGAGCGGAGCTATGTGGGTCAGACAAGTCACCGAGAGCCCATCTTGGCTGCACATCTAGTTATTTATTTATGTTTTGTTTGCTAAAAATTCATTCGTTGTGGCAACCCTGGGACATGTGTCCCAGTAAATTGTAAGTCAGAAATGGGGCATGAAGAGACATGCTTGTAGCAAATCTGCTGAGATCTTTGGGGTCTGAGACTTCATTCACTTTGATAAAAGGACAGTGTTCTAACCTGCCCCTGTTCCTACCCCTGCTCCTTGCCTCTTCCAAAAGGCAGCCTTGCTACCATAGGCTGGGGAGAGAAATTACTGAACATGTGAGAACCCTGAGCCCGGAATAAGAGTATGTGATTGACCAGACTATGGCAGTTGCCATCATTAATTGTACCACTGTGTGATTTATATGAAGAAAATCCATTTTCCTCCAAGTTAAAGAGCTGCTAAAAGATGCTCTTTTCTCTGAACTGAAGCAGTTCATTGTCAGCTCCCATTTTCTCTCTCGTAACCACCTTTGTTCAGTATATTAACTGGGCAACCTTGGTCTTGAGTTCTCAGCACAGTGTGGGTGGATTAGTCTTATCCTGGGAACTTACAGTCATAGAGGAGCCATCTAAATAACCAGGCTGGACATGCTGAGCCACTGTGGACAGTGACTATGGAGCACAGTGTCTTGAAAGGAATATTTCATCTAGAAGGTAACACCTGGTGCTGTCCTCTGCTTTTACAAGTGAGCAACCAGAGTCTAGAGAAAGCAAGTACTGTAATTGTCCTGTTTAAGTTACTTAAAGAAGAATATAGCACAGGTAGGGAGGCCTGCCAAAATTTACCCCTAATGTGCTTGACTAGACAAAAGAAAAAACACAACGTCTGTTTGGAAATAAGTGATTCTTCCACTCCATGCATTATAGCTTACCATTCAGAGAAAAAAAAATCCTCTCTTGTTTCAATCATCCTCTTTATTAGTACTCTCCCATGACTAAGCCAGTCAGGGAAGAATCATCAGTAAATATTGCTTATTAAATGCTTGGGTCAGGTTATCTGTCTGTCAAGAGGAGCGGGTGGGCGTGTGTTGGGGCCAGTGCTGCTGAGTGAGCATTCTTGGCCTCCCCGAATACTCCTCAGCGGCACCCAGCCTTTAATAAGCATTGTGTTCGCTGCCCTTTTTAAAATGATTGAATTATGGCTTTTTATGGCTCTATAAAAGCCTTTATTAATTTTGGGAAGCCGCTGCATCTTCTGATTCTGTCCAGTCCCTGACGCGAGGTTAAATTATTCCTACAGGTTCCCATTGGCTATGTTGATTGTGTTCTGAGAAGAACAACAAGCAGGGCTCTTTGTTTTCCATGAAGGTTGGGCACGAGGTCAGGAAGAAGGCAAGAAGGGTGTAGGTATCCAAAAAGGCATCACTGGAAGGGCCTTATGGGGCCTGCATGTTGTGGGGAGACAGGGCAGAAGGCCTTGGGATGGTAAAAAGATTTGCTGGACAAACTCAGGGGAGAGAGAGGAGGGACTTTAACAGTGACCAGTCAAGGGATGCATCCACATGTATGTGAATGTACTCAGGCAAATGCCTGTGTATTAGCTTTTCTACCATGGCTTTTAAAAATACTTCTCAAAATGAGAATAAAATATTATTTTTATATAGCTCTTTCTAGCTGATGATGTGCTTTTGAACATATTATCTCATTTTTATGTTGAGGGCCCTGTAATTGCATATGCTGCTGAAATAGCTATTTTACCACATTCATTTCATGTGGCACAAGGGTGAGCCTCAGAAAGGTGGTATTGCCAAGCGCTGTGTAGCTCCCAAGTGACCACTCTGAAAAGTAACAAGGCCTTTAGGTTTCAAGGCTAGAGCTGTTTCTGTGGTAACCCTGCCCTCCCTGTTATTGCCAGCTGGAAGGTTTGTGAAGGAAATGTTGCCCTGGAACCCATCCCACCACCATCCCTCATGGGCATCCCTACCTCACACATAGTGCAAGAGTGCTCTCACACACACACACACACACTCTCTCACATACATGTGCACCCATGTGCCCAAACATGTGCTTATCCATCCTTATCTCTTACCACTTCTCCAAGAATCTCAACCCCCTCAAAACTGCCCCTCCCTACCACTTGTTCTCAGACCTTGTAATCTGCTGATTGCTTCCTTTCTTTGGTCTCTGCTACTCTCCCACCTAGAATAATCTATTGATTCAAAAGGCACCTCTTCCATTACTTTTTCCCTAGGTAATCCCATCTCATTCCATACGGCAAACTCTTCCTAAATCAGAAGGGACTGAGGAGGGCAGAACATGGGTGCCAGTCAGAATCGGGGCCAAGTGTATGGAAGCAGACCAAGTCAACTGTGGCCATTAGTCTCTAATTCATGAATTGGGATGACAGCCCTGCCTAGCCCACCTCTCAAGGCCATGGAGAAACAAGTGAGACAGTGTATGAAGTGACCATCATAGGAACTGCAAGCCATTGCATGCATTTTATACTATGGTATCTGGTGCTTTGAGAAGTAGAAAATAAATACAGAGAAATCAAGAAAACCTGGTGTCATCAGAGAAGCTCCTAATAATCCTTTTGGTTTGGTACTACCATGGTTTGTCATTGAGAAAGTGACAGTGGTAGGATACAGCTGGTGAGTTTCAAGGATGTTGGGAAGCTGCATTTGACTCAGAAGAAAATGCTGAGAATAGGGTTAGGGTAAGAATCAATGAAATACATGACTAGACTTGGGCTAAACCTGAGGAGCCCTTAGCTTAGGACCAAGAAAAATCCCATTAACTAGAACTGAAGGCATCAAAAAGGCAAGGCTGGCTGGATGCTGAATTGAGCCTTGCACTAACTTAAGGCTCCCCAAATATTCTACCATCCCTAGAAGGACAGTTGACTTTAGACAGTAGCAATGCTGTAGAGATGGGGAAAATGTATAACGTATGGGCTCAGCAATGGCCAAAGGGCAGGTGAGGCCCTCCATCAGCACACTTCCAGAAGACAACCAGCACGAAGAGACTCACTTTACCTGGTGTGCTCACACTAACTCCCCTTACACACATACAGCCCCTGCATCCTCCATGACTAACTCACTCAGTATCAGCTCCAGAGCAGAAAGAAAACTCGGAGTCATAGAGCTTTGGAAAGCGGGGGTCAGTTTAAAACATATGACGTTTCCCATGCTTCTAAGGTATTAGTTTCAAAAGTTTTAAGCCTTCTTAAATCCATTTGATATTCCACATGGTGTCTGGCTACTCTGCAGAGCAATCAGTTGGAGGCACTATGGCTTCTCTGAACACTGGCAAGTCCTGTATGTTCTCCTCCTATTTCCATTTGTCTCCTCTCTCTTCTCTTTTCCAATTTTATTCAGGGCTACTCTTTCCCTGTTACTTCACAGCATTTAGATTTGGCTTTCTGCTTTTTAACCCCTACCTTCTTTGTGAACTGGATACCACTGAGAAGCCATAGTCTTCTGCATTAACATTAAGAAGTTGGCTTCTGTTTTCCTGCAATCTCTCACTTCTGTGTGACTCATAACCCCTTCTGAGTGTCCTGCTCCACCCTGTGGCAACAGCCCTCATCTCATCCACAGAGAAGATGGTTATGGGTACAACCCCCTTATCATTATAGTACTAGGGACAAAAAATTGTTTTTCAGAGATAACTAACATACAGAAGAAGAAAAATTCATTTTTTCCCACCAGTATTTATTGAAGTTTAAATTGTGTCAGACAATAGAGACATTGAAGTGTGCAAAGCCCATTATTTTCATGGTGTTTAGATGCTAATGTGGAGAGATGACACTAAAATGACAAATATATCTTGATTAATGATAATTTAACCCAAAGAAATAAATCTCAAGGGACAGCATTTATGACACAGGGTAGAAATAAGGTGTTTCTAGCTCTGATACCAAAGTTGGATGAGAAAGTGAAGGCATTATTGGAACAGAAGCTTTCTCAGACTCAGAAAATAAGCTATCCCATCCTCTGCCTACTCCTCAACTAGTTCATCAGTTGATGTTTTGCAGATATATTTTATGCCAAATTGAGCCTTGAGGGGAAAGCTAAAGCTTCAGCTTAAAGTTTATATGTAGAATCACACTAATAATGTTTGAATATTGAAAATTCCAGAATAACCATACATGGAACAGGTCTGGAAGACAGCAAATTGTACCGTCAGTGACCACTTGGAAACTCATCCATCCTTCCTATGTTCCTGAAATTTCAAAGATAATAGAATGCTTGCTAGGGCAGATAGTTTGAGTCTGTTTAGCAAAACTTGCTCTTGGTGATTTTGGGAAGCAGTCATTCAGGGGAACATGGAGCTGTAAAGGTCAAGTTGAAACTCTGTGGGTAAAGGGGGTCAAGTTGACTTTACATGAACATAAATATCTGCCAATTAATAGCTGAGTATGGTTGTGCATGCCTGTAATCCCAGCTACTCAGGAGGCTGAGGAAGGAGAATCGCTTGAACCTGAGAGGTGGAGGTTGCAGTGAGCTGAGATCTGGCCACTGCACTCTAGCCTGGGTGACAGAACGGGACTTCATCCCCTCCAAAAACAAAAGCAAACAAAAAAACAAAGAAAATATTTCTTTCTAAAACAATCTAAGTCCTTGAGGGAAAAATAAATTCATTTATAGGTCATTATATTCAAAATATTTTATTTTAAAATTCATAAGACACTACAAGATAACACTTTTCAGGTAGTACTCTTCATCCTCCAGAAAGTCTCTCAATGGAGACACAGAAAAGTGTGCGAGCGATGTTCTGCACATGGAAAAGTCTGGCGCCAGACAACCTCTGCTGGCTGCACAGTTTGGAGGAGACCTCAGAGAGAAAGGCACATTGAGAGAGAGCAAAGGACACAACCCCTTTCTCTTACCCATGGCAAATCAATTCAGTGTCTTTCATTACAACCTGAAAACCGAATGTGCATGTGAACAATAAACTTTAATCTGGTTGACAACAGTTTTTAAAAAATGCACTGAAAGCAAGTTTCAGCAGTCTGACATACTTTATGACACTTATTAAAAAGACACACTTGTAAGTCAATTAACCTGGCCACTAGTACCTTTTAACTTGTTTTCTAACAGGAAAGGCAGCCGCAAAAGGGCACAGTTTCCATCTAGAAGGTTCTAAGCTGATTTCTTTTCCCCTAAAATGAAGGCAGCTACCTGACTTCCAACTAATATATGTATGTAAGCTTGCAGTTTGGCCTTCGACGCCTGAAAAGTTCAAAGGAAGAGCTTATGGTTGCCCTTTCTCGGTTTTTACATTTTATCATTCAAAGAAGAATTGAGATCTTACCTGTATAGAAATAAATGTAGGATAAAATTGCTAAAATATAAGCGTTAAAGTAGAGGGATTATGTGCATTATTTAGTTAGCAAACATTTCTTGAGTTTGTACTAAACGTCTGTGTTGAGGGGAAAACACAAAAACAAACAGACCTGTGTACTTTTCTTAATTGTTGCTGAGGACATGCGCTTTCCACCTCCAGGGCATTCCAAATCCCCATAAGTAAATAAATAAAAAGTTATTTTTTGTACTTTTTCTGTTTTGTTTTTTTATTTTCTTGAACTTTATGATGTATGAAGTATTTACAAATTTACTATATAGTCTTTACTCTCTAAAAGTGATTGCTTTAAAGGTGGAATTATCTTATACAATCAACTCATCCTAATTATTTAAGTTCTATGGATTTATTACAACCAAAATAGTAGATTTCCAAAAAAGCTTGCAAGAGTATTTCAGAAGCACACAGTTCTCCAATGCAAAATACACAAAATCTAGGTTTTTTTGACCTTTATGTGTGTGTGTGTGTTTGTGTGTGTGTGTGTGTGTGTTTGTAAAAACAGGAATAAGAGTTTCAGTGCTTTCTTTGCTAGTGAGTTTTCTGTTTTTGACTTTTCATATGTTATTTTCCTTCTGACTAAGCATTAAGGAATTTGGATTGGAATGGCTCTGGCAGAAGAAACAACTTATTCCTACACAGATTAAAATGAAGGGGAGTATTGACCTACTTATTTAATAGTCAAGGCTTTAAAAACAAGAAAAGCAAGCCTAAACAATTTATAGAAATTGAAATCCAGCCAAACTAAGCTTCATAAGTGAAGGAAAAATAAAATTTTTTGAGAACGAGCAAGAACTCAGAGATTTCATCACCACCAGGCCTGCTTTACAAGAGCTTCTGAAAGAAGCACTACAAATAGAAAGGAACAACCAGTATCAGCCATTCCAAAAACATACCAAAAAGTAAAGAGCATCACCATAATGAAGAC
>CAUYLG010020499.1:0-63086 GCA_963573385.1 Cacajao melanocephalus
AATGTGTGATGTTCCCCTCCCTTTGTCCATGTGTTCTCATTGTTCAACACCCACTTCTGAGTGATACCATGCGGTGTTTGATTTTCTGTTCTTGTGTCAGTTTGCTGAGAATGATGGTTTCCAGATTCATCCATGTCCCTATGAAGGACACAAACTCATCATTTTTTATGGCTACATAGTATTCTATGGTGTATATGTGCCACATTTTCTTTATCCAGTTTATTGTTGATGGACTTTGGGTTGGTTCCAGGTCTTTGCTATTGTAAACAGTGCCTCAATGAACATATGTGTGCATGTGTTTTTATAATAGAACAATTTATAATTCTTTGGGTGTATACCCAGTAATGGGATTGCTGGGTCAAATGGAATTTCTATTTCTAGGTCCTTGAGGAATTGCCACACTGTCTTCCACAATGTTGCACTAATTTTCACTCCCACCAATAGTGTAAAACTGTTCCTATTTCTCCACATCCTCTTCAGCATCTGTTGTCTCCAGATTGTTTAATGATCGCCATTCTAACTGGCGTGAGATGGTATCTCAATGTGGTTTTGATTTGCATTTCTCTAATGACCAGTGATGATGGGCATTTTTCACATGTTTGTTGGCCTCGTATATGTGTTCTTTTGTAAAGTGTCTGCTCGTATCCTTTGCCCACTTTTGAATGGGCTTGTTCATTTTTTTTCTTGCAAATCTGTTTTAGTTCTTTGTAGATTCTAGATATTAGCCCTTTGTCAGATGGGTAGATTGCAAAAATTTTTCCCATTCTGTTGGTTGCTGATTAACTCTAATGATTGTTTCCTTTGCTGTGCAGAAGCTCTGAAGTTTAATTAGATCCCATTTGTCTAATTTGGCTTTTGTTGCTATTGCTTTTGGTGTTTTAGCCATGAAGTCCTTGCCTATGCCTACATCCTGAATGGTTTTGCCTAGGTTTTCTTCTAGGGTTTTTATGATGTTAGGTCTTATGTTTAGATCTTTAATCCATCTCTAATTTTAGTGTAAGGTATGGCTTTTAAAGAAATGTAAAGATTCATCAGTTCCCTCTTTAATGAGCAATATTCTCAATACCATTCCAGTTGGCTTATTTCCAGGTTGGCTATTCAAGTACAAAAACCACCGCAATGATAATCTGTAGACAAGATACAAGTATCCTAGCAAAAAATTTACTGAAACAAATGCACCCCTATCTAAAAGTCCCTAGGGCCTTATCAAAAGAAGATCCACTAAGGAGTGGAGACTTTCTTAAGCCATCTACTTATTCATCTTTCCAATCAGCAAATATCTTGTGAGTGTCTACTAAGTGCCAGGTACTTTACTGGCACTGAGAATACAAAGGTGAACAAGAAAGATACAGTCCCTTTTCCACTGGGGTGTATAATCTTTTGAGAAAGACTGAATCAGAGTGAGTATGGATAGGTTGCTGCAGATGGTTTGGAGAGAAGGTACACACTAGCTCATGAAGACCCTTGGAAATCGTGGTAAGGAATGGGTATTTTATTCTAAATTTCAATGGGAAGCCACTGAAGGCATGAGGCTATTTTATTCTAAGTGCAATAATTCTCACTGCACTTAGAATAAAACAATCCACTGAAGGTTCAAAATAATTCATTATTGTTGCTGTGTGAAGAATAAACTGGTGGGAGGCAGGTTTGAAAGCAGGGGATGCCAGTTAGAAGACTGTCTCAGGGTTCAGGTAAAAGAGAGAATTGAATGGACCAGGGTGGCAGCTGTAGAGCCAGAAGTGCAAAAACTTCAAAGTACATTTTCAAGGCAGATTTGATTTGTCATAACTTGTTAAGGTCAGAGTAATATCAGCTCCAACTAGAAGAAGCTTTGTAAACCCATAAGTCTTACAACTAGTTTCATGGATAGTCTCTGTTCTCTGGTGTTGCGCTTTTGTGAATGCACTAAATGTATTCATTTCTGAGGACTGCTATAACAAATTACTACCAATTTGGTGGCTTACAACAGAAATTTATTCTCTATGACACTGGTGGCCATAAATGTGAAATCAAGGTTTCAGCAGAGTTGGTTCCTGCTGGAGGCTCTAAGACAGTTCGTGCCCCTCTCCTGGCTTCCAGAGGCAGCAGGCAGTCTTTGGCATCCCTAGGTTAGTAAATGTATCACTCCAATTTCTGCCTCTGTCTTCACAGGGCCTTCTTCCCTGTGTGTTTCTATGTTCCAAATTTCCCTCTCCTTTCTTTAATAAGGATATTAGTCATTTGATTTAAGATCCACTGTATGTCCAGAAGGCTCTCTTCTCCAGATCTTAATTACATCTGTGAAGACTCTCTTTCCAGATAAGGTCACATTCACGAGTACCAGAGGGTAGGACTTGGACATACCTTTTCTGTGGGACACAGTTCAACTCACTACCCAGAACCTTTTATTTTTCTGTGTGTTATGTGAGAATTACATCAAATCAAATAAAATCAAATTAAGTAAGGCTACTGGATTCCATTTACAAACCAAAATACTCTGCAAATGTTTATTATTTATATATTACAAAATTATTTCCTCCATCTGAAGGGCAGATGTAACATAGTCAACATATTATTTTAACTATATGATTTTTCCACAAAGAAGCTGTAATCACAATAAAAGGGGTTACATCGCATTTGCATTTATCTAATGTGTAATATTAGCGCTTAGATATAGATACATGCACACCTGTATAAATATATTCATATATAAATAAGTAACAGATATGGAAAAGTGGGAGGAAGAAAGGGAGAACAAGAGAGGAGGGATAAGAAAGAATGAGAGGGGAGAGAGGAAGGAAGAGAAAGGAAGAAGGGATACAGAGAGGGAAGGAGGGAGGAAAATCCCTTTATGTATAATACACCATTTTCCTGTCTTGCTCAAATCAAAGCGAGATTTTCAAGTCCTAAAGAAACAGAGGCCATAGGCAAAGAATAAAAAGAAAGAAGTTAATTCTATGCAACACTGCGCTTGGGGGTTTAATGACAATTTTTCATGCAGTGTACCTCACAATCCAGTGATGTTGACACCATTTTCCCACTCGTTTTGCGCCTGAGGTTAACAGAGGTTACACAACTTGCCCAGGATCACGTGGTTGCCAAGAAAGTGGCAGAGCTAGAATTTGAATCCAGGTCTGCCTGATAGTTGATCCATGGTGCCTGAAACCACCATGTTGTATTGCCAGGCTCTATTCCTGTCTATTACTTAAGCATTCTTCCTTCATCCAATAAACATTTATTGGGTGCCTGAAGTCACGTGATCTGAGTCTATATTCTTGATAGACTAGGATATGGTTATTTAATGGAAAGAGAGAAATCAAAAATGACTGCTTGTTTTTTGCTTAACTGTGCAGTTGTTCCACATCAAGGAGCTGAAGTTTACAGTGACTGGGCTTTGTTGTCATATCTGAGGTGAGTACAGAGTTGTACTCTATCATGCAGAGCTCAAAAACAATCCCTCTCCTGCCTCCCCATGCCTCCAACTGTTCACGCACACACACACACACACACACACACACACACACGCACATTCCCCATATTCGTGATGCCTGATCATTTCTAACCCCTTTTTTTCTGAGACAACTCTTCCAATGATTTAGACCCACAGAGATTTTCCCCTTCATACTAGAATATTAGCTGTGGAAAGACCTTAGGGATCAACATCTCTGACTCCTTCATTTTACAGATGGGAAACTGAGAAAGACCCAGAGAGATAAATTTCACTGTTCAGGCTCACTCAGCTACTTACTGTCAAAGCCAAGAACACAGCGTAAAAGTCTGTTGATTTCCAATCAAATTCTCTTTCCTCTTAATCCAAGATTCTAAAATTACCTTGCCTATATAGTCTCTCTTCTTCAACTAGAACTTTATGATAACGTGTTCGGTCCTCTCATTTGTTTCCTCTGCACCTGCTTTGCCTTTCTACATAAGGTCAGAGACTGCATCATCATTTGGCATTACACACAGTGCTGACTATATTACACAGGACTATTCAATACACTTAGGGGATGGCTGATTGATTACACTGTAGTTCCACATTCACATACCTAACCTCTCAAGTCTACAATCTGAATCTGCATAGCAGTCAGGTACATTTGGTTCTGGTCTGCTCTAAAGAGAAAGTAAAAACTCGTTAATTTTATGTCTATTATTATAACTGCCATTAATATATCTGTTCAGCCTATCAAAAAGGAAATTGCAAACTTTTTTTTTCTATTTCTTTTACCATCTCTGAATAAACTGGGCTAGCCCAGGGTCCTAGATTCTGTCTACTTGTTACTGAATTCTGAACATCTCATTAGTGATCGATGACCTAATTCTTTTAAAATGCCTTCCAAGAAGGCTTCTTTATTGCCCACTCTCTCTCAGGAAGGAGGTCGGACTGTAGGTGGGGAGGGGAGTGGAGAAGTCTACTAAATTCACTGAAAACAAATTTTGTAGTTAGAAACAAGTGAGTCTTAGCTATGCTGAAATGTGTTCACTAGTATTTTGGGAATCCAGGCAGGATTAATCCTTCATTCACTCTCACTGATGTAAAAGGCTTGTGCTCTTCATCTGTTCCCATCTGACACCGTACTGCCTTTTGCCTTGTTCCTGGACACTTTAACAGCTCAAAGAATGCTGCCTCTGGGCTTCCCAGTATAACCAGAGAGAAGAAACTCTGCTTCCTAAACTTGTCTCAGCTCAGCTCTGATTGCCAGTCTCATTCCAGATCGCCTATGACTCCCTTGGAAACCAAAACCTTAGGTCCATCTCTCATTTGTTTTTGTGTTGCTATTTCATATTTCCTGGATATTACTGGTGTCTAAATGTTCTAATGTACTAATGACTATGCATAAACTTCACTCCATGAATATTTTCATAATTAGTATTTTAACTAGCTAGTTATGTTAATAACTAGATTCACACGTCTGTACTGCTTAGGGGTTACCAGATCTGACTTAAGAGTCATGCAGATTTGAGCAAAGCATCGGTCTTCTAGTTATCTGTATGACACCAGGCAAAAAGTTCCCCCTCTCCAAGCCTCTGTTTCTTCATCCCTTGTTTATAGATTAAAATGATCTCCACATAGGGTTGTTGTGAGAAATAAAAGACTTAACACATATGAACCTTTTGGCATAGTGCCTGGCATATAGTGATCCCTTGATAATCACTGGCTGCTCTTAGTATTACCAGTGCTACTGTTATAAGGCAACAAAATGTTCCTAAAAGTTATAACAGTGATGGACAGAATCAGAACAAGAGTTTCCTCAGTGACTTTCTGGTTTAGAGGAGGAAACAAAAGAAACTCTGGGAAACGTAGGAAACTGTGTTGGTGTGTTCCCCACCCTGTGGGTGGCATGACCCAGTGAACAGGCTAATTGAGCAGCAACCCCAGAAAAGTTCAGGAGATGATGAATTTTGTGAGCATTATTTGGAAACTTGATCTTGCCAACAAAAATAAGCAGGGTCTCTTACAAAAAGAGTTAAAATCTGGTCACTAAGCAGGCTTTTGAACAGCAAATACAGATGGACAGTAATATTTACGGTCAATTTACCAGAATCAGGTATCAGATGACCTCTGACACTAGCCATCGCTTACTAAAGAGCTAATTAGCTGTAAAAATGAGGTGACAAGTCAATTGTATCAGCACAAAGGATGAATTTGTCATGTGGGATTTTGCTGGTAGTAAGGCCTGCCATTACAGCTTCTGGGTGGCTACTTTGCCTACCAAAGAAGCTAACTTTCCCTGAGGGGAAGAATGAGATGGGAGCCAAGAGTAAAGGAAATCCAGGGGTGTTCACATCAGAGTCAGAATGTGACTCAAACAGGAACCTCTTGGGCCCAGAGATACACGGTTTCGTGGCCTGGTAAGTGAGAGAATGCCTGCCCCATTAGGACTGTTTAATCAGCAATGGAAACACTGGCTCTCTTTGACTACTAATAGAAATGCTGTTACTCACTTCGTTTCTCCCTCTGCCTTGGCCAGCAGAACTAAATGTTGTTTTCTCCGTTGCATAATGCTTAAATTCATGTGTGTTCATTGAGAACGCTGGAAACCGTAGAAAACTTAAAAGAAGGCAGGGGGTGGAAATCCCCTCTAAATCTCGAAATCCTCCATTCTTAATCAGGATTTTAACATCTTGACATTTGATATAGCTCTTATAATACCTTAGTAAAAAACTTGAAATCAGATTGTCTATACAGTTCATGGTCTTTCTTAATTTCACATGGTGTCAAAAATCAGATCTTTATATAATTACTACTTTTAGTAATATGATTTAAACAATTTTATGCTATTCCACCATATGGACATTTCATAATTTATATAATTTCTATGTTTCCAAGTTCTCCAGCTTTCAGAGGTCACTGTTTTTTTAATGCTGACATAACAATTGTCTAATTCCCCAAATTTCTGTGCAGGATATTCAGGTTTCCTTTCCTAACACTAGCTGGGGATTCCCAAGGATGCCTACCCATTCCCAAAAACATGTCCTGTGTGTCATTTGTCACCACAGCCTATGCTCACAATGTTAACTGGCTCCTAACCATTGCTCTCTGTTCTGACACAAATAATTGCTCAAAAACATCTGGGCTCCACATCCCCTCGAAGTAAACAGTCATGGCTACCCAGGCTAAGAGGAGAGGAATCAACGCTGGGTAGAGAAGACATGCTCCTCTATTCCTTTGTCCTAACATGAACACAGGCCCCTCCCTTATATCCCTGAAGACCAGCTAAATCCAGGCTGTAACATTACACAGAATTTTAATGAAAGCTTATGGCTAACATGTGTACCACAAAGAATGATTTACTACCAGAAAAGTTTCTCTAGGCTTCTCCACATGGGAGGAGCCACCAAGAGAAATTTCTAGGCACCTCCATCCCCAAAGTGCTGCCCCTACCTCCTCATTTGGCTTCAGAGGAAGAGTTGTGTTTTCTCTCCCTCATTCTAAGACACTCTATTCTTTTTCACAGAATACTTGAAAGTGGAAACCCCCTTTTTTTTCAGAGATAATTACCATCCTAATTCAGAGGGCATAACGTGATTTTCATAGTCCAAACAAAGTGATTATAACAGTTGCCCATGTCTTTCTCAAAGTCAGGATTATGTATGCTAAGTGTCACTGTGCCAACACTAGGCCAAATATTTCACATTTTTTTTTCGGCAAGAAATGTACCTATAAGTTCTTCCTGGTTTGTTCTGCACACCAGCTCCTGAAACAAAATATTTAGACTAAACAGACACCCATCTCTAAAGAACTACAAGAGTATTGAAGTACCAACCAGATGAAATTTATACTAAAGTAGAAAGTAGTTCTGTTGATTTGTTCACTGTCTCTCTACTAACCTCCTCCCACCATCCCTTTGCAATTTACACAGGTAAGGTATTTTACATCTCAGTCTGAAGCATCTGCCTTCAAGTTCGTGGAGACTTCACAGATTTTTTCCCAAGGGCAATTGATAAATTCTCTATCTCCATGTGATGCCACTAGTTCTAAATAATAACTGTTAGCAAAAATTGAATGATACTTCCAAAGTGTCAAAAACATTATTGCTGTGGGTTCAGTTGTGTCCTTTACACAGATATGTCCAGGTCCTGAATTCTAGTACCTGTAAATATAACCTTATCTGGAAATCGGGTCTTTGCAGATGCACTTAAATCAAGTTGAGGTCACGCTGGCTTCAAATGGTACCTTATCCAATGACTGATGTCCTTATAAAAAGAGGGAAGTTTAGACACAGACACATAGAAGAGGGGGGCATGTGAAGAAACAAGTAGAGACTGCAGGGATGCAATCTACAAGGTTAGGAACACCAAGGATTGCCAGTGACCACCAGAAGCAAGGAGAGAGACATGGAACAGAGATTCCCTTAGAACCTCCAGGAGGAACTGATCCAGCCAGTGCTTGGATTTCAGACTTCTAGCCTCCAGAACTGTGAGAGAAGAAATTTCAATTCATTTAAGCCACTTAGTTGGGATAATTTGTTATGGCAACACAAAAAAAACTAATATAATTCTTATTTATTTAACCCAGTGTTTCTCAATGGAGGAAGTTTGTTCTTGAAGGAACATTTGGCAATATATGGAGAAGTTTTTTGGTTGTCACAATTGGAGGCAATGCTGCTGGCATCTGATGGGCAGAGGCCAGGGATGCTGCTAAGGATTCTACAATATACAGACCAGCCCCTGTAAAAAAGAATGACCTGCCTAAAACATCCATAGTGCCAACATTGAAAAGCTTTGACTTAATCTATCCCTTGTATTTGGAGATTTTGTTTCTTTCCCTTTTTTTTTTCTGCCATAAATAATACTGCAGTGAACATCACGGTGCACAATTACTGATCAACTGGTAGTATAAATTTCTTTAATTTCATTTCTTAGAGAACTGTGCATATGCTTTTCTTATTTTAGTGGACACCTTGCCATTTCTTGTCATTTTATTTGAATACTTTTTTGAAACAGATTATAAACAATAAAAATGAAAGAATGAAAAGTCATAAAGTTTCAAAGGTAATAAAAGCCTCAGTGCCTCTTATAGTTACCCTTTGATCTGTTCTAATATTCCATACAGCAGGGAGACATTGTATAAGAGTGTTTTTTGTTGTTGTTGTTTTGTTTTGTGGTTTTATTTGAGACGGAGTCCCACTCTGTCACCCAGGTTGGAGTGCAGTAGCGCAATCTCAGCTCACTGTAACTTCTGCCTCTTGGTTCCAAGCAATTCTTATACTTTAGCCTCCCAAGTAGCTGGGACTACAGGTGCCTGCCACCACACCCGGCTAATTTTTATATTTTTTAGTAGAGACGGGGTTTCACCATATTGGCCAGGCTGGTCTCGAACTCCTGACCTCAAGTAATCCACCCACCTCAGCCTCCCAAAGTCCTGGGATTACAGGTGTGAGCCACCGCACCTAGCAAAAGTATCTTTCTTTCTCATAACAGCTGATATAAATAGTATGCTATTATTCTTGGATTTTAAAAATCTGTGAATATAGAAAAGTTATGTTTTAAAATAGAAAATTTTAATTTTTTACATGAAAAAAGGTTAATCTAGCCTTTGGGAAGACTTTTATGCTAGAAGATACTTAACATTGTTCATTTTAGCAATGGAGAAAAGAGGTGACTAAATTGATGTCTGAGCCTCAATGCCCATGACTTTGCCAGGTCTTTTTCTGTTAGAGCCCAGGAAAACCCTGCTGCTCAGGTGTGATTGTATTCTCCTGTGAGTGTTGGGCTGCCAAACAGTACATCTTTATACTGATCTCTACTGGGTCCTCTCCTCCCTAGCCCTGTCCTGTTGAGTCAGTCAGGGGTAACTGAGGGTATGAGGCTGATGGCTGAGACAATGCAGGGCAGAAGTTTTGGTTCAATCAGAATTCCGCAGTTATCTCTTACAGCCTTGGCCCCAGCTGGGACCTCGCAGACATCAGGCTCCTGGGAGGCTTCTCAAAGCTTCTATTCCATGCTTCAGTGGAAATGTCAGAATACACTCCTGTGTTATGTGCCAGAGGATGTTACCTGAGGCCTTGAACTAGAAAAATCAATAGTTCAGGGACACAGAGGATGGAAGCTAAAATAGCTAACTGAAATTTAATAAAAATTATATGCATGTATCTGACTTTTAGCAGAATACAAAATAAATTTAACCCCGGCAGCCTAGCAGGAAAAGTGAAAAAATATCTAACTAAATCCAATTTTTTGTTAGTTCTAATCTTCACTTAATACTATTTAAGCCATTTCCTTTGGTGGTTCAAAATTGGGACAGAGATACAGATTTTACTTACAACACCCATCAGAATAATAGTCATCACTGAAATAAGACTGAACAGTGGCTCTAGAGGTACAAACAACTTAGAAAGGCAAATAAAAATACACTTGAACCTCAAGGAAAGAAAATTCTAGTACAGTAGCCCCAGATCTGTGGCTTCACTTTCTGAGGTTTCAGTTACCCAGGATCAATTGCTGTCTGAAATATTAAATGGAAAATTCCAGTTGACAGAGAGAGGCCATATTCACATAATTTTTATTAAAGTATATTATTATAATTGCTCTCGTATTATTATCAATAGTTATTGTGTTGCTCTCTTAGTAGGTGCCTAATTTATCAACGACATTTCACCGTTTATACATATAGGGAAAAAACATAGCATATACAGGGCTCGGGACTATCTGTGGTTGCAGGCATCCACGGAGGTTCTTCAGACACATCCCCTGCAGATGAGGGGTAGTATTGCAATCAGTTTCTCAAAGCTACTCACAACAGGTGAAAACAGAGCCATATCATAACACCAGCTCTTTGGGACACAGCACAGTTGTTAGTTTTACCGCACATTCCAGGCACCATGTTGGGATTGCCATTGGATCTCCCTAAGAAGTCACTGTGGCATGTGGCTGAGAGCCTGTCAGAAAAAAATTAATCACTCCGGAATGCCAGTAGATCCCACTTTAAACAACCTTGGTATATAAGCAAATCAACTAACATAGCAGACATTTGTGGCTATTACTTTTATTACCAGAGGACAATTGACTTCACAGATTTTCTTTAAATAGTTGATATCCAAAGTGCCTAATGTTTGTTTACTATCCTTCAGGCCCCCAAGT
The DNA here is from genome assembly GCA_963573385.1 of Cacajao melanocephalus. Taxonomy (NCBI): domain Eukaryota; kingdom Metazoa; phylum Chordata; class Mammalia; order Primates; family Pitheciidae; genus Cacajao; species Cacajao melanocephalus. Next base: position 10,561 of record CAUYLG010020499.1, read on the forward strand.
TCACAGGCAGGAAATATAAAGAGCTGACTAAAGATTAGTGGAAACTGAAGTTGAAGCACTTCTGAAATCATAATTATGAAAAAGTAATTACATTAAATTGACTCAGTATTTTGGAAACATGCCAAATGCTTAAAAATGAATAATGCCTTTTACCTTCTCCTTCAATATCTGTTAGCCAAAATGACAAAGAGTTGAACTGAAGATGTTACTACTGCTGAAAAACCTTATATCACAGACTCAGCACTAAACTTAAGTCTATTCAACTGCTCATTTTACAGTCTTAACTCTAGAAAGGTTAAATGATTTGCCACCAGGTTACCAGACCTCCAAACCACTTTTCCTATCATTTATTTATTTTCATTCAAATTGTACAACAAATAGCATTCTTGTTGCATAAAATTTGGAAAATTCATGAAAGCACAAATCAAGCAAAAATTATGCATAATTCATGTACCCCAAAGATAATTAATATTTAAACAAATTTCCTATCCCTTTTTACAAAATTGGAACCATACTATGGATATTGTTTTGTAACCTACTTTTGTTTTCACGTAATAATATACTTGAACTTCTCCATGGCATTGAATATTATTTTACCATATCATTATTTAAAACCGCATAGTATTTCAGGTTATGGGTGCAGAATAAGTTATTTTAGGACATTTAGGTTATTTTCAATATTTTATTATTAGAAATACTGTGCTCAGGAGATATAAATCTATATGCACATTTCTATTTCTTTGGAATATATTATTAAAAGTAAAATTGCTGGTTTAATAGAAAAACACTTTAAACTCTCAAGTAACTCTCCCTCCCAAGTTGCATCAGTACTAACTTCTGACATACTCTCATCAACAATAGTCACTATATTTTTAAAACTCTATTTCTAATTGATAAGCAAAGAAAATGGTAGCTTGCTGATTTGCATGTATCTGATTACTGGAATTTGATCTTATTTTCTTTAAGTGTATTGACCACTTAAATCTTATTTTTTTAATTGTCCAAGGTCAACTTATCCACTTTCCAATTTCTGTGTGTGGAAATTAGGATTTTGTTTCAGCGGTTTTCTTGTTGTTGTTTATTTTTGTTTTGTTTGCATTACTACATGCTATGAGTTCTTGAATAAATAAAGCATGAGGTATTACTTTATAATGAAATAGTTAAGCAATTTTACAGACTTACCTATTTGTGGCAAAGCAGGGCCTGGGGACCAGAACTTGTCACTTCAAGAACAATGTACCAATATCCTCAAATTTGACCCCCAGAAGCTTTAACAAGTTTCAACAAGGCAATCAGTTCTGCTTTATTTGTTGGAGAAACTGTTGTAGTATACAATTAACCACTGCCTATATCTTCCCTTTCCAACAAAAAATATAAAAATCTACATACTTATAATTTATCCCATTGCAAGTGGAAGTTTCAGTGGTTATTTTGCAAAATTATCATATTGTTGTCTTAAAGAAAAACTAATAATTCCTGTGGGCTTTCCCTCCTACAAAGACAAGTTCAGAAAAAAGGTGACTCTGCACCACCTTAGCTCACTCATTCTTGTTTTGATTATCCCTGCCCATCCCTGGCAAGATCTATTATAACTAGAATCATGCTCAGGAGATGTCTGGGTGGCTGGGCGGCAAGTCAACCCCAAAAGAAATCTTTGTACCATTGAACAACATAAGCATTTCACTCTCCTTTCCCGCCCTCCCCACTTCTTTTAGAAGCTTTTATTTTATGATGTTACTCTTTCCTATCACTCTGTATTTTTCTGAGCAGTGAACAGGAAAGACATAGCAGGTCATATACGCTACATAAATACGGCCAGTTCTTAGATCTGAAAGATGGAGGCAGATAAAGAAGGAAGTCATCACTATTTAAAAACGCAAACAAACCTCAGCAGCAAAGCATTTAACTGGTAGCTTTTGCTCAAGGGGAAGTGTCTTTATTTCAGCACAGTGAATGGATGCCAGGCAGACGGTGGGTAAATTTGTAATAATAGCTCATTTGGACATATAAGAAACCCAAGATTTAAAAAGTAAAATACAGATAAGAGATCTCTCTACTTAAGATTCTCCTGACACTGCTGTTCGACAAAACTGGAGTACTCTACCTGGAAAGCTACAAAACTAGGACAGAATTTCCCCAAAGCTCAAAGATGATTCTCCCCTTTGTGCCTCAGAAAGTAAAATTAAGGGATGGTGAGGAAGAGAGAGCTGAGTCACCAACTTCAATACCTTTTATCTGATTCTTCCTTGTCCTGCTTTATACTCTCCATAGCCACAAATAACACCAAGTACATATGGTAGAAAACAGGATTAAAGTAGTATCCTGCAAAACACTTTATAATATAGGAGAAATGTGGTTGTGAATAACAAATCAAAATGTTCTCTAGTAGTCATTTATATGTATATCTTATGATTGCATGATTGCATGATATTTGTACATTAATGTTTTCTCTTTAAAATGTTTACATGCTTCTTGAAATTGTCTTTCTATTCACCATTATCCCGTACCTACATATCATCTAAAATTTCTTCATTTTATGTAAAGCCTTCTTTAAGTGGAAAGGGAAAGTAACAAATTGAGATGATATTACCAGTTTTGGTTGGGAATAGCCATTTAAATATGAAAAGTGAAGTGGAAAATTAAAATAATCTCCTAGGGTGTCCAAAGTAGGGAAAAGTCACTGTAACTCAGACATTGCCTCAGGTTTTCACAGCACTTTCACGGATAGAGATGGCCTTAATTGTTTCTCCAATGTGACTTCTAATAGAGGAGAATTGAATGGGTTGGCATGTCTTGCAGAAGGCATTTTAAACCTGTCTCAATAGCTTCTTCAATGAGGAAAAAGTGAGGAGGCAGTTTTTCCAGAGGCAGGTGCGTTCATCTTAGTGAAGGCAGACAGAAATAGGGCACATTCGTTGTCTAAGCCTTCCTTCCCAAACTTGTTTTTAAGGTTTTATGGCAAGAAAACCTGTGCTTTTCTCCTGCTATTGGGCTTTCAGATGATTTTTCTAAGCAGAAAAGAAGCCTCTGGCATTTTTTACATTGCAACCAGCAGTTGCTTGGCTGCACTATCAAAGCAGGCCCAGCAGATCCTCTTGAATGGACACTCTAAGACCCACCGCAGACTCTGGCTGCACTGATGAACTAAGAGCACAGATTCAGTGGGGCTCCAGTGAGGCAGCAGGGGGACATAAAATCCCATGGAGATGGGATCAGGCTGCAGCCATAAAGAATCAACTTGTCTTCGTAGGTGCTGTACGTTCCAACATCTGCTGGCCATATAAAACAAAGTGGCTAATGGACGGTATGAAAAGGTAAATACACCATAAAAAGTTATTTTGTTACTCCCCTTGGCACGGGTCATATCAAGGTTTGGTGTTTTTTTATATTATATATAAGCAAACTTATATGTAAATTTTCTTTAGCAAAAAGCAGAGTCAGATGAATTACTTTCCTAATTTATTTTAACATAATAATACCCAGGAGTAAGAGAGTGGAATGTTTTAAACAAGAGCACATCTTAAAACAGCAATCCTGATGAAACCAATGGGACTTGTCTCCTAATGGAAGACTCAGCAAAACAAGAAAACTACATCTACAGATTCAGGCAGCACTTAAATGAAAATTCAGTGGCAAAAGTCCACAATTATTTGCTCGTGCAGAAGTCAATGCAGTAGTTAAGGACCCAGGCTTCAAGGTTAGGAGGATCTAGGTTCAAATTCCCAGTCAGGTGTTTACCAGTATATAACTTCTCTGAGATTCGTTTCCCCCCTATATAAAACAGGAATAAAAATAACTTCCTTACAGAACTGTGGGCAGAATAAAATAAAACAACATTTGAGTATGCAGAACAGAACTAAAACAAAGTGAGTATTCAATAAATGGTAGCATATTATTATTTCTACTACTTCTATTGACTATTCATATGCTAGTTTGTCTCAGGATAGTTTTAAGGTGGCCTATCAAATAAATTAAGCAATGGGAAATAAATAAAAAGTAGATGGGGGGAAAAGGTATCAAAATTCAGGAATGCTTTAGGCAAAGAATTCGTTTTTACTGTGTGGTTCCATCAGATTAAAATGTGTATTTTTTCTTCATGAAATACTCATCAAATACACAGAAACTGAAACCAAGGCACAATTTAGCAACAATAAAAAGGACTCTCAGGAAGACTAAAAACTTCATTTTTATTTCACTTCAGGTCACAGACTCTTGCTCTTGCTCCCATGAAAATATTGGTTATCAGGAAACAGGCTACCATAAACTTTAGTGGCTGGGGCACAAGTACCAAGTGCCAGAATAATACAGCCTTAGCTGATTCTTTTCTAAAAAAGCCTTACAAACTTCCCTTGCACTTTGCACTCCAGTCTTCACCCAACCCTTCCCTGATCTCCCTGCTTAGCAGGGTGTGTAACAGCACACAGTCACTCAGTGAGAGCTTGAAAAATAAGATCCCATCATAAATTTTATCTTAGAAAAGATACGCTACAACACTTTCAGTGTCAGATCTCTCAGGAGGAAAGCATCTTGGCATGTAAATTTACACAAGTCTACTCTTGAATATTAATTACATATTGCACTACCTCCTCACTTAATTATTTTTACTATAAATTTGGAGACATTACCCAGCAAGCTGTAGGATTAGCATTTTAAAGACTTGCTGGAGATGGAAAGATCAACCAATAAACATAAATACTCTTGGCCCCCCGTTGAGAGATCCTTTAATTTCTGATGCTCAAAGTATATGTTTATTCTGACAGACTGAGAACGGGGAAGACTTATACCACAGAGATGAGAAGAAAAATGTTTCCCTTTGAAAGCCAAGTCCAGCTGGATGACTATAGTTCCCTGGAATTCGTTGGAGAAGTATCCTGGACTAGTGAATAAGATCAATGGGAAAGAATTCTGCAGTGAGACTATGATGTCTGTTACAGGCAGAGGAACAAGAAAGTAAAGCATGGTGGCAGATATTTGCCCTTCCTGCTATATCCACTGGGCCTACAATACACTTATTACCATTTTGAAGCCATAGAGAGTTGCTGAGTGTCATTTTAAATGTTAAGCCAAGCAGTTCTTCCAAACCCGTAGACCCCTGACACTCTTTGATGCTGTCATGCCCACTAAAAACCAGCACAGGTTAGTCTCAAACTGGTGTTCAGTCAAAACAGTCTGCTGAAATCACTATTGTGCACAGGAAGTCCCCCTGAGAAAGCACTAGAAGGTGGAGAGATAGGCCAGTTAAGAGGGGAAGGTGCTACTGTCCTTTCAAATGTGCTTTCTTCTATAGAGCAAGGAATATTGCAGAATACATCTTTGGCAACTGAAGGAAAGAAGATGTCTGATTCAGACTGGTTTAGTAAAGTTAGTCCTGAAGAGAAATGCTTCCTTTTAAGCAAATCTATCACTACCACCCACATCAGTCTGGCCTAGCCTGACAATAGGCTGTGCCCACAACCATAGCCAGGGAGTGTCGCCACTTCTACCTCCCACTGGCCAGCATCTTTAGGATAACTATGGAGACGACTTCATAGCCTGGATTCAGCCTGGAAGCCGTTCCTAATATCCTTAAGGCCACAAAAGGCTGGGAGCAAAGTTCTTGTCGTCTTTTCCTGCAGTTCAGACTGTGTGTGTCTCAGCTCACGTGGATATTTTTTGTTGTTGTTGTAATGAGTAGGAGACAAGGGGGTACTGAGCCTGAGGTCAAAATGAAATATTTTTATTTCAAAATGGTCCTTGAAGGGAAGAATATTGCATAATTTTAAAATTGTAGTCTTATTAAAAATTGCTTCTTTAAAAAAATGGCTACACAATAACTTGGGTGTAGGCCAGGCAGAGTGGCTCACACCTGTAATCCCGCACTTTGGGAGGCCGAGGTGAGTGAATCGTGAGGTCAGGAGTTTGAGACCAGCCTGGCCAAGATGGTGAAACTCCATCTCTACTAAAAATACAAAAATTACCCAGGCATAGTCGTGAGCACCTGTAATCCCAACTACTCGGGATGCTGAGGCAGGAGAATTGTTTGAACTCGGGAGGCAGAGGTTGTACTGAGCTGAGATCATGCAACTGTACTCTAGCCTAAACAACAGAGCAAGACTCCATCTCAAATATGGAAAAAAATAAAAAATAATTTGAATGTACATAAAGGTTTACATATTGTATGATTCCATTATATGTAAAATATCCAGAATAAGTAAATCTATGAAGACAAACAGCAATATAGTAGCTGCTAGGCACTGGGGGAAGAAGAAAATAGGGAGTGACTGCTTAATGGGTGTATCTCATTTTTTGGGAGTAATGAAAATGATTTAGAACTCAATAAAAGTGATTGTTGCACCATATAGTGAATGTTCTAAATGCCCTGAAGTGTACACTTTAAAATGATTAATTTTATGTTAGGTAAACTTGTAAATTTCACCTCGATTTATTTAAAAAGATAATTTGTGGGGAACTTTGGTGAAATTTGACTATGAATGGATATTAGATGGCATTGCAGAATTATTAATTTGTTAGATATGATAATAGTATTGTGTTACACAGGAGAATGACAATTTATTCTGTTTTCAAAGATAAGTGCAAAATTCCCTAGAAGTATTATGAAATCTACAACTTACTTTCTAACAGTTCAGCAAAAGTCATCCATTTCTATACAGAAAGAGATTAAAGCACATAGCAAAAAATATGATGGTTGAATCTAAGTGGAGGCTATGGGGCTGCTCATTGTATTATTCTTTCAACCCGTCAATATGCTTAAAGTTTTGCAGAGAAATATTGGGATTTTTTTTAATGATTTCCTAAAATTCAGAGTAAAGTTCAAGGCTCACATTAACTAATCGATTTATTAGTTAATTAACGTAAAACGTTGAGCACCTAGTAGATTCCAAGTGCTGTGCTAGATATCCCAAGTATAATAATGAACAAAACAGATGTAATCTCTGCTCTCATAAAGCTTACAGCCCAGGGAGGAAACACATAAGTAATTAGGCAGCACAGTCTGAGCTATGATGGGAAGATGCTAGATGCTAAGAGAATGCAGAGGAAGGAAGACAGAAGCTAAGACCTGAAGAACCTTATTTAGAGTGTCACAGAAAAAAATCACTCGATGATACTTGTTTAAAGCACAGTAGGGCAGACTTTATTCAGGACCATGGCAATAGATATAGGGACCATGGCAATGGGATTTTGCAGTGGTGAAAAGAGATTAGATTCAACTTCACATAGAGCATGAGCAAATGGTAATTTACAACCAAGAAGCAGGATGGGTTCAGTGGATGGAAAATTACTAAGAGAAAACATCAAGTGTGAGGTATGTTCTGGCTAAACTGACCTAATAGGATTCTTGATGAAGAAAGGCCAAGGTAATCAGATGCCACCTGGGAGATGGTGGAGGATGAAGAACCCAATGAGATAACAAGGGGATCTGATAATGAGAATGGAGGATTCTTGCTTAACTGATTTGGCAGTGTTCTTTGCTAAAGCTGGATTTTACAAGGAAGTGCACAGATAAGCCTAGGAGAAGTTTCAAGAGGCTAACTAAAGTTTCATCAAACAAAAAAATATTTGTAAAGTCAACCAAGTAAACAGAGAGAAAGAATATTCCAGGTAAACCCATGGGGTGAAGGCCTAGAGGTGAGATTCTAGGCCAGAGGCTGCCAATCAAAATCCTACAGCAGGATCCAGACAGCATAAATGAATGAAACCCAGAAACAACCCCATTTTTAAAGGGTCATCCAGTCTATTGTGGGTACACCACTGAACTCCAGTTAACAGAAAGCCAGGAGGTATGTAGTGGGAGGGGATGGGGGATGGATGAGAAAAATCAGGGACTTACCTACAGCTGTGATCACCCCTAGCTGCAGGTAAGTCCCAACCCAGAGCACTTTCCCCTTTCCTGTCTTTCTTTTAGAAGTGTAGCCCTTTCCTAAAGAAGAAAAGTTGGAGCAGCCAAAACTATGTTCAAGGAATTAGAAAATCACCAGGGCTAGGTGAATAAGCATGACCATGACAACCAGCCAGGCACAGATCCATACTAGTACTCAAGCAAACTGGGACCTTTCTACTATGCGTATTTTTCATTAAAAAAAAAAATACAACTGGAGAGAGAGGCACAAGCACAGAGTGGCAATTCCTAGAGCTGTAAATCTTCAGTATATTCTAAGTTAAACTGATTGTTCTCCTGGAGCTCCTTAAACATAATCACATAGCAAAATGATGAGAAGACTCAGTCTTCAGTTTTCTTTTGTTTTGTTTGCCTAACTGTAGCCAGACTGATGTTGATTCACATTGGAGAACTGAGGAAAAAACCCTAACTTCCGTTCTCCCCTATTTTCACCATAGGGCAGACAGAGAAGGAAAAGATAAGAAGGTGAAGTTTTAGGAAAATAGAATACTTGAGAAAACCTTGAAATTAATATGGTGTTTGGCCTTTTGACAATAAAGAAATTAGGCCAAACAGCTTTTGAGTTATTCTTTTTACAAGACTCAGTAGGAGTTAACATTAAGAAACTGGGAGAACTTGGCAGAATGGGAGGTGCCCAGCTCTGTGTTTAAGATTTCAGTCTGGGAGTTCTGAGGGTTTTCTGCAAAATCCATGACAGCCTCCTGTGCCCCAAGAGACACCAGGATATCCATGAAGACTTGGGGTGCCCACTTTACAGTTAGGGCCCTAGGAGAAAATGCTCCACTCTTCCTATCTTGAAACACATCTCTTGGTGTTATTTTATTCTATTCTAGGGCCTGAGAAGAAGTCTGGCCGCTAATTCACAGCTCCAGCTCTTTGAAGTGCCATTGATATTCCAAACTCGGTGAGCCTCCTGCATCATAATGGAATCTTCAACCCGCCCCAGGCTACACTACAAATAAACTTGCTCCAGCGAATCTGCAAGCAGGCCCTGAGCACCAACGCCAGCCGACCTCTGAGAAAGCAGCTTGGGCAGCGTAAGCTTTGCAAAGGAAAATAAAATCCTCAGCATGGAGTCTCAAACAAGAAAAACAGTGAGATATTTAAACCTGACCATTTCTTTTTAAAGACTTGGGTGTTCTTCAGAAAGGGAATTTCCCTCCCACCGCAGAAGGGTCCAAAGTGTTACTCATATTATTTACAGAGCTTTGAAGTGTGCCTCCAAAGTTTGAGTTCAGCTCTGAGGAATGTGAAGGTCAAATCATTTTCCCTTTCTGATGAAGGAAGGCTGTGAATTTAATACCACAATTTATTCAGAACAAGGAAATACACTGAGGCACTCTTTACTATTAATGCACAACAGTAGACGGTTGGAACCATATCATACTCCAAAGAGTTTATGTGGTTTGGCCAACAGTGGTGATACATTTAATGAGCCACTGGTTAATCCATTCCTACCAGACTCAGCACCTGTAAAAAACACTTTGCTTCTAATAATAGGAATTGAGTTAATTTATTTGGACAATGTTAGAGTCATCATTCTCTAAAAGTAAAATAATTAAAGATATATTCCTATAGTATGTGTATATTTTATGAAAACTGGAGGTTAAATAGCACATCTGGGGCATCTGGCTTTTCCTGGTAACCCTCCAGGTGACCTCTCTTTTTAAAAGTGGCCTTTCGAGCTTTATTATCTTAACAAGAACCCCCATTTATATAGCTGCTTTCTTTATGAAGCTTGAAGTGCTTTGTTGACCTTGGAATGCCCTTCATGCTTAGGAGGATGTTCTCCCTGGCCCACAGAGCTGGCGAGACATTTATAGGCCAGGAACCAAAAGGCTCGGCTGCAGGCCGTCAGTGGTGAATGTACATCCAGAACTGTTCTCTCAGCTGGAATGATGCATAATATTTTAGTCTACGGGTCCCAGCAGTGGGCTGTCACTACACACTTGAGGAGGCTACAAGGAGTCCAGCATTCTGAGTCAAGTCTTTGCTCTCTCACTTACTGGCTGGTAACCATAAGGACATAGCTTAAATTCCTATAACTTCCTCTTTCCCACCTGTAAAATGGGATTCATAATACCTACCTCATCCGTCATGTAACACTTCAGTGTTTTTCTGTATTTGCATAGCTGTCTCCTTCCATTAGTTTGTATAGAGCTGACTTAGTATTTTTGATTGAATAAATGTTGAATGACCTGGCACTGTGTTCATAGCTTTACTTAAATTATTTTATTTAATTCTTACTATAACCACCTGGGCTAGGTACAATTAATAGCAGACATGACAAGGGATCGTTAAAACAGTTAAGAAACTTGCCTGAGTTCATGAACTAGCTGCAATTAGGATTCAAAGTAAAGAGGGCAGGCACAGTGGTTCACACCTGTAATCCCAACACTTTGGGAGGCTGAGGCAGGTAGATCACCTGAGGTCAGGAGTTCAAGACCAGCCTGGCCAACATGGTGAAACCCCATCTCTACCAAAAATTAGCCAGGCATGGTTGGTGGGCACCTGTAATCCCAGCTACTCAGGAGGGTGAGGCAGGAGAATTGCTTGAACCTGGGAGGCAGAGGTTGCAGTGAGCCAAGATGGTGCCATTGCACTCCAGCCTGGGCAACAAGAGTCAAAGTCCTTCTCAAAACAAACAAAGAAAAGTAAGTAAAGTGCTCTACCTGTAAAGCTTGTGGCCTTGACCAGGATAGCATCTTATTCTTGGCCATATTAGATCTTGCCATATACAGTAGCCATATAAATAAATGATAGTGGTGTAATATACCAAGGAGACTTGATAAATTGCACCTTCTGGCAATCTTATGTTTTTCTGGTCATTTTCAGTGAACCTGGTCCACTTTGGGAAGCCTGTATGGGACCACATAAAAAATCCACAACTCTCTCACTGCGACAGGCCTTCAGGTACTTCTCCCTGGCTGGTGTGTCCCCTCCTCCTCACTCTCATCTTGCCTGGTTTTGTGACCACTCCTTCTATGCTGTTATTCCTTGCCTTTGGCTTTACACCTATCTGGTGACCTGGTTTTGAACTTGTTCTTTCTGCAGGAGGTCAAATACACCAGTGGTCCAGAAGACACGTGCCTCCAGTAACATACAAGGACTTTCCAAAAGATATGTCGAGAGGTTTTAAGAGAGTCAATTTCCAGATCCTCAACTTCTATGTATAGTTTTTCCTAAAACTAATTTTACCTGAGAGAAAGCTCATTGAAAAGGAACAAACTCTTATTTCTCACTTTCTCTTTTCTCCCTTCACACACACACACACACACACACACACACACACACACGCGCGCACACACAATTACGTTTTTCTTTCTTTTCTAATCTTACCAAAGGGGCAGAGCCCAAGGGCACAAAGACCTCAAGGGTGCCAGACAGAGAGTTGGAAACTATTTGTGTCTGGGCACTAAATTTTCAATACTTCTCTTTCAGCTGCATTGAAGAAGGACTTAATTGAATTGACAGTTAATGGATCATTAAAAGTAATTTTTGATTATTAGATTGGGTATACATCAGGATTATAGATAATTGAGAAATCTCGCTACAACAAACCTTTCCTTCACATCTTCTTATTTATTAAACAAACTGTTTAGTATTTTTATTTATGAAAATTAAAACTAGGAATAGAAATTATGCTGAACCATTGTATCATTCTAGCAATACTGGGGTATCCACAATTCAATTGAAATAAAATTTAACTAAACTAAAAAAAATATAGTCCCAGCCATCTTATATGAGATGCAATTTCAATAAAAATTGTCTCTTTTAATTATTTATCAAAATGTATAATATGTTTATGTTATTTTCACCAATTGGTACTATTACTAGTCATAAAAATAATTCAGTCAATATTTTAACATTTATAGTTTGATGGACAGAAAAAAAAATTTAATTAAAATGTCAATGTATATACATATTTCATAGCAAAGAATCATGATACAGTGGTCCATAACTCCTTTAAGCATAAAACGCATTACATAAAAATAAAATTCACTGCAGAAAGTGGAATGGAAAATGACTTCAAAAGAAAAATAAATGAATGATGTAAACGTTCAGCCTGTTAAAGGAGAGTTTGTGTATCTTTAAACAGGTGATGGTTGATATCCAATCAGTATTTAGATTCCATTGAATGCATTTTAAAGGGTGATGTAACAATTTTATTTAAAAGTTCAATATTTACAATATTTTATTTAAAAGGTCAATATTTACAATATGGTAAAAATCCATCCATTCAACTACTCTATTTATACTTGACATGTAAAAGGGGATACTAAATTTTTCAAAATTCTCTGAAAAAGTACATGTGAGTAAACTTTGAAGACAGCTTTATATGTTAAAGAGAGAAAGAAACAACACTCATTTCTGTTATCTGGCAAGCATATAGTAGGTGCTTAATAAAAGTATGTTAAATGGAGGAAGGTGGAAGCCCTTTGTAAATTAAAAATAACTCTATGTCGGTGACACAGCACTGTCACATTCTGTGCCTACATAGGTCATGATAAGAAATCTCACAGATTTGTTTCAAAATGAGAGACCAGCGCAAGGCCTAGCCTTATGCATGGTCTTCATAACTTTCACAATATCCTGACAGACTTTGAATAGATTTTCATCTTTGAACCATGAACTACAGCCAATTCAAAACATAAAAGTATCTGGCCAGGCACAGTGGCTGACACCTGTAATCCCAGCACTTTGGGAGGCCGAGGCCGGCAGATCACAAGGTCAAGAGATCAAGACTATCCTGGCCAACACGGTGAAACCCTGTCTTTACTAAAAATACCAAAAAAAAAATTAGCTGGGCATGGTGGTGTGCACCTGTAGTCCCAGCTCCTTGGGAGGCTGAGGCAGGAGAATCGCTTGAACCCAGGAGGTGGAGAATGCCATGAGCCAAGATCATACCACTGCACTCCAGACTGGCAACAGAGCAAGAGTCTGGCTCAATAAATAAATAAAAATAAAAATAAATAAAAGTATCAAAAATAGTATTTCCACCAATCACAGTCCAGTGCTGAACCTGATACATTTTAATTCATTTACCTTATTTAAGAATATTTTCTGAATCAAGACTCAAACTTGAAGTCCCTGGATGTGTTTTCTCTGTATGATTGTGGATGCATATTTTATTGATTTTGCTACAGGAACAGTAATTGCTAAATTGGAACTCCATGAAATGTGTGCATATACCCACAGCAGCTTAATTTATTTAATGGTTTTAAGCAATTTACAAAAAGTGACTTAGGTTTTTTTTGGCTAGCTCCCTATATTTCTCCTTTCTTTCTCATTCCAATAGTCAATTGAGTCTGGTACATTTCATTGAGCATACTTGAATGTAGAGTAGAACTATTTTAATGGCACATTTAGTGTTCATTTGTAATAATGTTTTTTGTCATTAAAATGTACACTAGGGAGGCCTGTGACAGCAACACTAATTACAGTCATGCAGAAACTGGGATGAAGAGAAGGAGGTCCACTGTCTCACACCCTATTCCCATTTTTCACCAGCATGCTGACCTCAACAAGACCTCCACTCCCTTGATCCTTCCATTCTTTGCTAGTCCATCAGCTCCCTCTGGTTTGATTTCCTTCCCTACCGAGCCAGGACCCCATGGTATAGCATTTCAACCTCTTTCTTGTCAGCACCTTTAATTTCCTTAGCCCTTTGCCTTCTGCCACGGATCCCCCTGCTAACCTCCAACTCCAGATTCCTTCAGTAATCCATCTTCTCTATGCCATGGAGACTGCCACTGACACTTCTCTCCAGTACAGCTGGAGAGAATCACATGACCCTTCAGATTGGTGCCACTGCAGTTCTGATCTCAGCTGAATTCTCTACACCATTTTTCAACCTGTCTGGAGCCAGCTCCCACTCACATCCTCCCTCATGGGCTCTTCTGAAACCTTGCTCCATTCACTCTAGCAGATGACCCTGCCCCACATTCTGAGAGAAACAAGTGTGTGGTCCTTTCCCCCAGTTATACCAGAGATGGTGATGGGCTCTCTGACCGAGTGGACCACATGACTAAGGAGGAACATGGGGTGACAGGCACCACTTACTACAGAACCAATAACTTCACCAGAGAGAAACTATCATAATTCACATGCAAGAAAAGTGCCAATGTCAGCCAAGACATTTAAGGACCTGCTAAAATCTAAATCCAAAACCTAATGATTAACCCCAGATGCCAGGTAAATAACCTTGTGAACCAAGGGATGAAGTCAAAACAGAAGAGGATGAAAAAGACTAGAAACAAAGAACAGGGAAAGAAAACAGAGGAGAAGCGGAATTGACAGTAAGAGATAGGAGATTTCCTTAACCCAGGGTTCATGGTTAAGAATTCAGGGATTCTATGAACTTGAATGGGGAAAACATTGTGGTTTTATTTTCACTAATCATTAGCTGAATTTGAGTATTTCTTTCATTAGGAATGCGGGCAGCATCTAGTAGTAACAGCAATATCAGTGATTTTGTCACCAAGTGAAATCAGTGATATTTTTGTATTCTATTACAATTGTTGCAGATTTCTCAAAATATTATTTCCACTCATAATTACTTCAAAATTAATGGTAGTTATTAAATACATTACTAGATCTTTTTATTTAATGTGTTAGTAAACAGGCATATATATTACTATATTACTAACTTTTTTAACATTTTACTAACCATGTTACAGTATAATTGATTTCCTTTGTAACTCTATGTATTGCATTTTATGGGTCTCAATCTAACATGCATGGATCAGATTCATAAAAAGATGGCATGATGAGATCAAAAATCAATAGCAAAAGCTTCAACACTTTACCTTCTCTTCCTCACAATGTACAAAACATGTCTATATCCATAATTAAATTTAACTTCCTTCTCTCTTGTTCAGAGAGGAGGTATCCATCCTCTGGTTAATCTAATCCAGAAAATTGTGCCCCTGGTTCCTTCTGTCATCCCTTCCAGAATTGTTTCCATTAATTACTCATCATTGTTCCTTCTTTATTGTTCTCTTCTTTTTGAGATTCCCCCAGTGGCCCCCTTTCTTTACCCATTTATTTTTCAGTGTTAGCACTTACTCTACTTCCTCTTTATTCTCTTTCCTGTATTTATACAGGGTTTCTCCACCTCAGCATTATTGACATTTTGGGTTAGGTAATACATAGTTGTTGAGAGCTGTGCTGTGCACTGTAGGTGTTTACTGGCATCCCTGGTTTCTATCCCCTGGATTCCAGTAGCACATTCAGCCATCAAAATCAAAAATTTCTCCAGACACTGTCCCATGTCCCCTGGGAACCGTAATCTTACCTGGTTAAGAGCCACTGCCTCAAACACTAGTCTCCATTCACTCTGCCCTCTTCTTCACCTTGCCTTCACTTGCTCTCTCCCTGCAAGCCTGTCTCCACCTCCACCCCTTTATTAAAACTGCAGATCCTTTGATCTCTTATTACATTCAAGGTCCTAATCAAACTGAAAGCCTCTACTTAGTCCTTACCTTAATTGACTTCTTTGTACAATTTGACCATGTAAACCACACCTTTTTATTAGTCATCACTCTCTCCTTAATCATTCTCCAGGACAATTTTGTTCAATTCCCTTTACTGACCTCCCTTTCTCCACAGTAGCTTAAATAGCTATGTTCCATGGGGTGTGCCTACCATACTGTATTCCCTGGGCAATCTCATCACCTCCCATGGCTGTATCACCTCCTTGTTCAGGCCAACCCTGCTCAAGGCTGAATTCAGCTTCTTATTTCACAAGACTGGCTCCTACTCTAATATTTTTCCAATCCAAATGTTCAAGCCATGAACTTAAAAATCAGCCTAAAAATCTCTCTCTGTACATGTATTCAGGCACCAAGTTTTGGCACATCTTCTTCCAAATGTCTCCGAAATCCAGCTCCTTCTCTTCCTTCTGTTCCCATTCAGGATCTCATTATCTTTTGCCTAGATGATTGTGTAGCAGTTGGCATTCAGTCAATTCATTGTTAAATGAAGAAGTGAATGAATAAGCAAACTAGACTTGACTATAGTCTCATTACCTCTGATTCATGCTATACACAATGGCTGGGGTCCTTCCCAAATCTGACCGTATCTTTCCTCTGCTTAAATTCTTTTAAAGGTTCACCATTATCTGTAGAATAAAATCCAAATTCTTGTATCTCTATCCCCTAACTACCTTTCCAGCTTCATATCCCCCTCCCTCCTCTGAGTGCGCGCATGTGTGTGTGTGTGTGTGTGTGAGAGAGAGAGAGAGAGAGAGAGAGAGAGAGAGGGTCTCACTCTATCACCCAGGCTGGAGTGCAGTGGCATGATCTCAGTTCACTGCAGTCTCAACCCTCCTGTGCTCAAGCTATCCTCCCACCTCAGCCTCCCAAGTAACTGGGACTACATGTGCACGTCACCATGCACACTAATGTTTGTTGGTTTGTTGGTTTGTTTTTTGATAGTGACAGTGTTCTACTATGTTGCTCAGGCCGGTCTTAAATGCCTGGCCACATGCAATCTCAAAGTGTTGGGATTGCAGGCTTGAGCCACTATGCCTGGCCTCATGTATCATTATTTCCTCAATAATAATAGTGATAATGATATTTAACATTCTGAGCACTTACTACGTGCAAGGCATTATTCTAAGTTCTTTAAGTTGACTATCTCATTTAAACCTCACTCTGACCCTATAAAATATTTACAATTAATTTTCTCACTTTTTTATATGTAAGCATATTATAACACTTAGCACACTGTACTGTGAATACATGTGTGTCTCCCCCACTAGTCTGTGAGCTTAGGCAACAGAGATCTTTTCTTTTTTATTACTGGACACACAGAACTCAGCACAATGCCTATACATAACAGGTACTCAATCAACACTAAATCAATGAATAGATGGAGGGTGCTTAATAACATAATCATGATGAAGCTGCACATAGATATGGCACCTTTTATACCAATAGATCTCAAAGTAGGGCAGCTCTTAGTTTCAATCTAAAGAAAAAAATTTCAATCTAAAGGAAAAAAATTCAAACTGGTTCAATCTACGACTATTCGTTGAATGTCTGCTACAATTACCTCTTATTGTGGTGTAGAAGGGAAAACCCAGGAAATGCAAGGGCAGCTCAGAAAAGGTTCATGGCAATATCAGGTGTAGAACCAAAATGTGGATGATATGAAATGATTACTAAGTGAATACAAACCTTCCCTAAGTCATTATCAGGGCTTTTTCCTACTGCATGCAGTACTTTGAGCAATCTATTTTCTTGGTTTGTGCTGTGTACCACAGCAGTATGAATCATATCACAAGAGCCAAAGGAAACTAACCATACTTTGATTACCTTCATGTTTAATATGACCCTTTTGTGTAGCGTTTTTCCACTTTGCAATTATTTTCACATATAATATCTCTCACAGATAGTGTGATTTCTAGAATTTTTGAGGTAAAATAAAACTTGGAAAGATTAATCCATGCTTCCTCAAATTGCAAAATAATGAAAGTGAGGTCCAAAGCCTTATATGATGTTCTTGAGCCTCGATGCCCTGTAAGATTATCAGAAAATGTGCAAATAAGTAGAAGTTAAAAGATGGAAGAGGGTATACTAGACAAGTGTTACCCCAAAGAGCTGGTGTAAAAATGCAAGGAGAACTAAAAACTGATTCATAGCATTCAAGTAAGGAGAGAAGGTTATCAGACTTAAAAGTATTTTAAAGCATCTGTACTGTTAATGAGAAGGATAAAAATCTTGATTAACTTTAGATTTTGTTAGGTTAAGTGCTCATGTTAAAATTTTTAGAGTAGATTTTCAGCTCTTTCTGCATTTTTGTTCTAAAACTAAGGAGTTGGGGAAGAGCAAGCCAGGAGGACTCACAAAGACCCAGAAAGGTTATCAGAGCCCAGGTAGAGAAATAAATTGTCTAGATAGGATAATCCTCGTATGTGAGAAGTTAGAGCCATAGCAAGGTAAGGAGAACATCCATACAGAGGCACGTGAGGATGCCCATATGGAGTCTTGAAGCTAAAGGTAAGAAAGGCATCCCAGCTGAGGGGTAGCCTAGGACTGGACAGTGTTCATCCAGGGGGAGAGCCAGCATGTGATATCAGAGCTGAAGCTGGAAGAAGCAGGTGTCCGCACCAGAAAAGGACAGGAAGAGGATGTCAGAGCCTGTTCAAGATGAGGAGGGCATCTTTGCAAACTGGCAGCTTAGCAAGGAAAGGAAGGAATATAATCAATCTCCTATCACCACCACTTCCTTTCTAAGATGATGGGAGATTGATTACATAGATTGATTATATAGAAAGTGATTAGTGAGTAAACAGATAATAAAGTTAATGGGAACGAAGCATCTCACAGTCAGAAGAGACTTATAAACATGGAAAGAGAGAATGAACTCTGTGGTGTTGGACTGGATTTGAAAGTATCATTACTAACCATAGCTTTTAATATGCAAGTAAATATAAATAGAAAACAATAGAGAAATGTGAAAACATGTGTGAATATATATCTATGAGGACTCCTTAGAGAAATAAATGAGTTTATTGTTGGGGTAGAGAGAGTACAAGATGAACCTGGAATATCTTGTTTTGTCAGAAAGCAAGAAAATGTTCAAAGAAGGTTGAGGACATGTCCAAAAAGACATAAAAAACAGCTTCAAGAGGCTCCCACTGACCCCATCGGGTACAATCACAGTATCTAAATAAGTGATGATAATGGCAAATACATCCCATTGGAAAAAAATGAGAAACCATGGGTCCATACATAAAATAATAACAACTAAGTGGAACGTTTAATGGAATATAGAAGGAGTTTCAAAGCACTCCCCACTCATTATACACAAAGGGGAAAGAATAATTACAGTAAAGCAGCCTGGCAGTCACCACCTTAGTCAAGTGAACATCATCATCAGTAGTGGGACAAAGCAAGACACCATGCCACCTGATAGGATGCAATGAGAAGAATCACTTCTTGTTATTCCTGCCAAAGATGTATAACCCAAATAAAAATGCATAGCCTGAATGTAATTATGAAGAAGCATCAGAAAAATCCAAATTGAGAGGCATTCTATAATCAAAAGTGTTTAGGTCATGAAAAACCAAGGACAGTCTGAGGAACTGTCCTGGACTGAGGAAAACAAATGTAACATGGGAACAAAAGTGATAAATAAAGCCAACTTGTGATCCTGAACTGTATCATTTTCATCTAAAGACATATGGGGAATAGCTGGCAGTATCCACATATGAAACTTGGATGTGGTCTGGGGACTTGATGGTAGTAATGCATCAATGTTAATTTCCTGATTTTTTATTATTGAGTTGTGGTAATACAGGAGAATTTCACTGCTTATAGGAAAGACACACAAAAATATTAGAGAGAATTGGGCATCAGGTCAGAAATTCACTATCAATTGCAGAGGAAGAAAAGTTAATTGATGCAGAGTGAGAAACGTCCAAACTAGCAGAAGGGAGAAAATGGAATGAAGGAGGAAAAAATATCAGTTCAAAAATGGTTACAAGAGAAGAAAATAGGAAAAGTGAAATAGCACAAAAATAAATGATATAAATGTATCTAAATATGTCATTACTATGGTTAAAACATGGATTGTCAGATAGGATTTAAGAAAAATATCCAGCTATATGCTATTTAAAAGAGATATGCCCCAAACCTAAAGGCAGAGCGTAGCTTAAAATTAAAATTTTAGAAAAAGATGTTCTAAGAAAATACTAACCAAAGAAAATATTTTCATTATATTCCCAAAAAGTTAGAAATCAATAATAAAAAGATAACTTTGAAAATCTGGTTAAGTATGGAAATTCTGAAATGCCCAATCTTAAGAACTTTTGGTCAAAAACAAATTCAAATAAAAATTAGAAAATATTCACACTTACATAATAATGAAAATATTCCATATTAAAATTATGATAATACAGAAATTAGGGAATAATTTAAAGGCTAGGAATATATACTAGAACAAAGAAAACATAAAAATTAATTATCTAAATAGACCTCAAACTTAAGGATTTACAAAAAGAAAAGAATAAGCCAAAGGCAAGTCAAATAAGTAAAATTATAACAATAATAAAAGAAACTAATAAAGACAAACATAAAAATATAAAGACTAATTTAATCAGCAAGTATCTATTGAGTACATACAGGAGTCAGGCACAACTCAAGCTATCATAGAAACATCAATGGTCAAAACAAGCCAAAATCCCCACTCTTATTTACTTTATATTCGAACAGCTTGAAATATATGAGAGGTAAATATTTTCAGACATATAGGAAAGTCATAAAGACAGTATACAGAGTTCCTTTATATCCCT
Source organism: Cacajao melanocephalus (assembly GCA_963573385.1). Classification (NCBI taxonomy): domain Eukaryota; kingdom Metazoa; phylum Chordata; class Mammalia; order Primates; family Pitheciidae; genus Cacajao; species Cacajao melanocephalus. Next base: position 30,759 of record CAUYLG010020499.1, read on the forward strand.
CAGCTAGCTTCCCAAATTGTTAACATTTTACATTACCATCTTACATTTGTCAAAACTAAGAAACTAACATAGGTATACTGCTGCTTCTCCACGCAATATGGGGTTGTGTCCCAATAAACCCATTATAAGTTGCACATATCGTATGCTGAAAATGCATTTAACACACACCTAAGCTACTAAACATTATAGCTCATTATAGCTCAGCCTAGCCTACCTTAAATATGCTCAGAAAACTTATATTACCCTACAGTTGGGCAAAATCAACTAGAAACACGAGACACTATAGGATATTGGTTGTTTTTTCACATGATCTCACGGCTGACTAGGAGTCATGTGGATATCATGTGGCTAACTGGTAGCTCACTGCTGCTGCCCAGCATCTCAAGTGTATCATAGTGCATGTCATTAATCCAGAAAAACTTCAAAATTCAAAGTTCTAAGAACAGTTTCTAATAAATTCATACTGCCTTTACACCATTGTAAAAATTCAAAAAACTGTTGAACCATCCTAAGTCAGGGACCAGCCGGATTGTTAATAACAAATCCCATATTTTATTCGGACTTCTCTTAATTTACCCATAAATGTACTATTTCTGTTTATTCATTTTTATAGATTCCAGCTCTCTGTTCAAATATATCATGTTCAGGCCGAGGAAGGTGGATCAGGAGGTCAAGAGATCAAGACCATCTTGGCCAACATGGTGAAACCCCATCTCTACTAAAAAATACAAAAATTAGCTGGGTGTGGTGGTGTGCACCTGTACTCCCAGCTACTCAGGAGGCTGAGGCAGGAGAATTGCTTGAACCCGGGAGGAGAGGTTGCAGTGAGCCAAGATCGTACCACTGCACTCCAGCCTAGCACCTGGTGACAGAGTGAGACTCTGTCTCCAGATATATATATATTATGTTCCTCTATTTTCATGAACATTTTAATATTAGTTATTTAATAGTCTATGTCTAATAACTTCAATTTCTCAGTCATTTGTGGTTCTACTTTTATTCTTTATTTCTTAATTTTCATCAGTTTGATCTTGTTTCTTGATATTCTTGGTGATTTGTGACTACCTACTGGACATTGCATATAACAACGTTTATGTTCTGGATGACGCCCATCACTGGAAAAGATTTCATTTCTTCTGACATGCGAATAAAGGCAGATTATCTTTTTCCAGTCAAGCCTATGTTTCTGTCATCATGAAGGCCAATCATTTTCTGGTTTGCCCTTACTTCCAAGTTTAGCCTTTACTCTTGAAATTTAACTGTCAAAGAAGCACAAATGAAAGCTTCACATGTTCATCTGAGCCACTTCATCCTTGCAGGTCATAAACTTCATCCTCTTTCTCTGCAGCATAGCAACACTGCCAAGGGCCGTCACCTTTATACAATTTTACCTATCTGTCACCTGCCTGTTGCAATCTGTAGTGGTTTTTTTTAAAAAAAATTTATTTCCCATAGGTTTTTGGGGAAAAGGTAGTATTTGGTTACATGAGTAAGTTCTTCAGTGTTGATTTGATTTTAAAAACAGTAATAAATAATGATAGATAATATACAACATTCCCAGAAGCCATAATAAGAGTCATAAGCTCTAAAGGACAACATGGTGGATGTGTTTTCCTCCTTACCAGTACTAATCACTGCTCCCTCATCTCAGTGATTGGTCCCATCTCCCTTCCCAATGCTTGTGAAGGATGGCAACATTTTCCAAGTCTGTTCAATGAGATTTCTACCCAGGACTTGTACAGGAAGTACTGGTAGAGCAGTGTTTGCTTCCCACTGTTAGGATAAAAGTCTGGAGCTATTAGGCATTTTTTTCACTACCCTAGGAAAGATTGCCTGAGAGTGAAGTCTAATAATGAAGTCAGCCAGAAGATGAAGACAACATCTTGGCAGCATCACTGATTGAGATGCATCTGTGGCTAAAGCCAAAGGTACCTGTTGACATCCAAATTACATAAGCCAATGAATTCCCTTTTATGCTTTAACTAATCAAAATGGGTTTGTCAGTAATGACCAAAAAAGTCCTTATTAATGCATTAGTGATTTCTCATTTAATATTCAAAATAACACTATGAAGTAGATACTATTGTCACATCTATGCATTAACAAATTAAGACTTAAAAAGGTCATATAATATACCTAAAAACTGGTAACCAGGAACCGGTAAAACCAAGATTTGCTCTCAGGCTGTCTAGGCAGTCCAGTCTAACTCCAGAGCCATTTCCTCCTTTGTGCCCTTACTATACTCTACAACATTCTTCTATCAGTCCCCCTGTAAGCTTTTATTAGTTTTTCTCTGTCTCCTCCTGTTATTCTGGCAGCCTGTCCTCTTATGATCAATGGGAGAGATGCTAAATAAATGTTTGTCAAATATACTAGCCTCGTCCAACCAATCTCAGTTGGGAATTTTTACCCTTGTTGAAAGAAAATATTTATTGGCTCATGGACTTCACATGCAGGTTCAAACTAGCTAGCCTTCTCCTGAACTTTTCCTGAACTGAAGTTTGTGTTTAGTTATAGCATTGACCTGTGACATCATCAAAGCTACTATGAATAGAGCTAAGCCAATAGAATCTTTGAAAGTTTAAGATAATTTTCACATTCAGCAGCACCCTAGCCATTTCAAATGTAACCCACCTTTTAGTCACATAGAATGTGCAAGTGTCACAACTGTTTACGTTTTATAACACCAATGAATTTTATATCATATTAAAGTAAAGCGCTTTCATTCAAAATTGACCCAATTAGAGTCTAATTAATATTTTTTCAAGGAACTACTCTCTCTCTCTGCCTCCCCCTGCCCCCACAAACATCTTTCTCTCCTCTCTCTCTCTTCCCCCAATCTGCCTCCTTTCTTTCTCTTCCTCCCTCAAAATGTGACCTTATTTGGAAATAGAGTATTTGCAGATGTAATTAATTAAGGCAAAATGAGGTCATTCTGGTGTAGTGTGGGGCTCTAATCCAATATGATCGGTGTCCTCATAAGAAGAGAAGAGACATAGACACAGGGAGAATGCCACGTGAGGACAGAGGCAGAGATTGGCATGAGGCATCTGCAGGCCAAGGAATGACAGGGATTGGCTGCAACACCAAAGCTCAAAGAAAGGCATGGGACAGGTTCTCCCCCAGAGCCTTCAGAGAGTGGTCTCACCAACAACTTGCTTTCAGACCTGTAGCCTCCAGAACTGTGGGAGAATAAATTTCTGTTGTTCTAAACCACCCAGTTCACGATATTTTGTTACAGCAGCCTTAGGAAACTAATACAGTACCCACGGGCAATAAATACTCATATCTAGCTCACAGGGCCATTAAAGAGATAAAATGACATAAAGTATACAAAGAGTTTAGCAGTGCTGGCACATAGCAAATATTCAAAAGTGATAGTTATTACCATCAATACATATTTTTAAAATTTTTATACTGTAAATTATAACAGAAATGAATGTAACTCTCCCAGGAAGAAACAGCATGCCCCTATTCCCGGGCTTTTAATTTAAAAGGATGGAACACCTGATGTCTCCCTACTCATGGGGCTCCTCCAGTAATGGTAACTGAGTAGCATGCTGAGGATACAGAAGTTCTGGTCTGGCCATTAAAACTCAGCCTTTGGGGAACTCTAGTTGACACCACTTACATTTCTTTGTCTGGAAGCGGAAGACAGACCTAGTCAATAGGCATCCCTCACACCCCTCAAAAAAGAACCATCAATCTCAGCATAGGTGACTGTCACATTGAACATTTTCGGGCAGCTTTTTCAACCTTGGAGGTTTGGGCAACCTGCCAGTAATGAAGATGTATTAATGCTTAATGCAGCTTAATGTAATAGGTGTCATGTTCATAATTTACAGAAGCTCTTTCTAAAGCATTAAATTCATTTATACTCCTTAAAAGCTACTCAATCGTGGGGCTAAGTTAGTTTGGTAGGGCTTCTTTTTTAGGATCAAATGATATATAAATTGTTAACATATCCAAACTCATCCATTAGTGCATGTGAAAGCAATAAATGTGCCAAAGTAGCAATAACATGATCGAGGAAAGTCATTGTGGTCATTAGGGCTGAAAGGGTTTCATTTATGGCCCTGAGAAAGAGAATGAAGGCTGTAAAATAGACCCAGGAGGTCTTGCTGACCAGAAGTCCTGACTTATTGTGCTCAAATAAAAATAAAACAAAATGTACATTTTAGGTTTTCAAAAGTGACAATGGATTGTGCCTTCTATTTTGCAGTGAGTTGTCCCTCCTGCTTCCAACTACCATTTTGAAAAAAGAGAATGGAATGGATTGATGAGGCCTTCTCATCTCCACTGTCTGCTCATAGAATATTGATTGGCCTCTTGGTAAATAACTCTAAGCAAAACAGGGGGGCATGACTAATGAGAGCCCTTGCTTGTTGGACAGATCTGGGAGGTCAGTAATTGATGGAATTACAAATCCTAGCATGGCATTTCCAAAGTAGTCCCAGGATCAACATAGGAATGAGAAGAAACCACAGCTTTATATATCAGATTAGGGCAACCACTATCTATTACCCCATTATGATCTGCTGACAGCCACCATTACTCATGTCCCTGTGAGTCAAGCTCTCCACCCCTCCAAAAAAATATTGCAGAGTGCCAAGAAGCACTGCAAAAAAAAAAAAAGTGGAAAACAAAATTTAAAAACGTGTTAGTTATTCCAGCTAAGTTAGTGCAGCTCAGTCCTTAATATAATTAGAATCACGTGGGAGCTTTAATAAACTAGCAAGATCTTGACCCACCCTGACAATTAAATCTCTAGGGGTGGGGCTTAGCCACCAGTATTTTTAAAGTGCTCCAGGAAATTCTCATGTGCAGCCTGAATTAAGAGTCATTAACTAATATTTAGGAGCAGCTACAAAAGCTTTAAATAACGATGGTATACAACATATTGGTCATGTCTTTTTATTTAGAGCTCTCATGGAGCAATGTTTTACAAACATTTGGTGCTTGCCTAGGTATTCCCCTCAAGAGTTTGACAATCTATTTGAGTCTCCTCACCTGGAGGCCTCTGAAATAAAAGGTGACCCTCCGCCCAGGAGTCTCTTCCTTGACTGAAAGCTAAAAAGGTAAAAAGTCCATTCTCTGTTAAAAAGTCAAGCTCTATTGTTGATATCAGGGTACCTGCCCTCCTGGGTTTACAAAGCATTCTAGGTTCTGCAATGGCTCTAGCTAACATTCACCTGGGTAAACAGCTGGACCAGTGATCCCCAGAGATTCTACAGAGGGAAAATCCTGCTGAAGATGTCGCTATTTGTTCCTGTTTTGTCTATGAAAAGCCAAACTTTATCTTCATAGCAGGAGAGCTGAAATCAGGAGTCTGCTCAGCAGAGTCTGAGTCTGGGTGGGGCAAGGGGCAAATATGGAGGTTGATGGGTGTGCTAACTAAAATCCAGGCAGCACACTAGAGGATCAGGGAGTAACTGTATCTAACAACCTCTAATTAAGTCATGTCATGTAGCCGGATTCGACTTGGAGAAAGAAATGCCTACAGTAATTGCATTTAGTTCATCTTGTAGCATGCTCCCAATCATAACTGCTAATTCAATTGTACGTTCATTCTGCCAGCTCATTGCCATTAAGCACACATTTAATTACTTCAATAAAGGATTAATATGCAGCACACAAAAGGAGGGACAGAAGACTGTGCCAAAGCACACAGCTGCCCCAGCGTTTAGCCCAGAGATAAAACAAGAATATCATTGGGCAGCATAATCCTGCTCCAAATACATCATTATTAGATGAACATTCCAGACTTTTATTTTCATGCTTGTTATGCACCATTCCACATGCATATATTTCTGTAGCACCAGAAAGAGCTGTAACAGGCACCTGACAGCTTTCATTGTTGTCTCAATCATGCACCCACCACTCCCCGCATCCCGTCTTCCTCCATGCTTGTAAGGTTGCGCTTATCTCGTTTCCAGGCAAAGGCTTACAGTCCCTACATTACAACAACCTGAGATAAGGGCCCTCGCTTGACATTGTTCCTGCCAGTGCTGCAAACAAGTGACAAACCTGGCATGTATAAAAAGAGAAGAAGAACAACAAAGCCAGAGCCCCCTCCTCCTCGCCTCCTCCCAACTCCACCTCAAAGGACAGCCCATCAATTCTCCAGGATGTACACAATCATTATTGTAGGGGAAACAAAGGCCAGTGTCAATTGTGCAGTGTTATAAAGCAGTCCCTCAAATTAAAACCATGTACCTAACTGCATCTGATGGCAGAAGCTATTTAGCAGTGATATTTTACGGAAAGGCAATGAAAAGCAATAACTGCTTTATTTAATGTATCTGTTCAATCCAGCTGCCCTGGATAGGCCTTAATAGAAGCTGTCGATCAATGTCAGGCCCTTAGAAATAACTGCACCAGACTGCAATAAACATGAAGGAAAGATAACTAGAACTACTGATCAGCCTCTTGTTACCTTTCCTGTGCCCAGAGATTTGTCATTTGTTTATACTGCTCATAATAGCTGGCTCGATGATTATCATCTTACCCGCCTGGTATTGTGGTGGGCACATCAAGGCGGGGAGTGAGAGAGCAGAAGATGCAACCTTGGAAGGGGAGGGAGGAGGAAGAAATATGAGACGTAAGACTGGAAGGTGAGGGATAAGAAAAGAAAGTTTGTTCAGGACATGTGAGGTTAAATCTTATAAAGTGTGCATACGAGCTCCCTGTTAAAATACTAACATCACTGATACTTTCTTTGCCATCTCTTGACGGGCCTTCCCTTAAGATTAATGAAAGAAGGCATGAATTTTTAGCTTCAGTGTCTTCTCCAACAAATCCTAGTGCCGTCAGTAAGATACTAACAAGGCCTATAACCAAGATAGCCCACACTCAACCATGACTTCATTTGCCTTCTCCGCCCATCCACTCTGAATGTTCCCCCATGCTCCGGTCTCAGCCTTCTCCAATTCATTCTAATTTCTATCGTTATACAAGCTCATCCTCTCCTATTATCCTGTCTGTAACAGGAGTTAGCCATCTACAACCCGTGGACCAATCTAGAGAGCAGTTTGTTTTTATAAATAAAGTTTTATAGGATCACAGCCACACCCATGCATTTAGGTTTTGTCTATGGCTGCTGTGGCATTAAGATGGCAGAGTCAAGTAGTTGAGACAGATACTATGTTGCCCCCAAAGCATAATGTTTTACTATCTGGCCTTTAGATAAGGGATTGAAAATGTTTGTCAATCCCTTATCTATTTCTGTCTTTTTGATGTGTATTTCCAGCCCAGATCTCACTACTCATCTCTAGACCTGTGTTTCTATCTGCCCCTTGGTCTCCAACTCCTGGATCCCTCCATCTGGCTATCTCCATGCAGTTTATATGTAATGTGCCCAAAACCTGATTATTTTATAGTTTCTCCCGTTTTGTATCTCAAATCATGACCTTGCCATCTGTTTTAATGACCCAGACCAAAAAAAAAGCTGTATTTTAGCATTATTTATTTATTTAGCAACTATTTATTTAGCATTAAGTACCTCCCAGGCACCATTCCAAGTACTTTCCATGTATTTATTCATTTAATCCTCACTAAACTCCGTAAGACAGAAATAGGTCCTATTATCATCCCCATAAGGAAGCCAAGGCTTAGAAAGGTTTCATGACTTGCAAGGGTCACACACTTTGCAAATGATGACACTGGGATTTAATCTAAGACTATTGGTCTCAAAAACCCAAGATTTTCTTCATGTCTATAATGCTTTCCTCATATTATAGAAATCTTTGATAGTTCCCTCCTCCCTACTAAGGACCAATGTTAATTCATATGACATTCAAACTTTCAGTTTTTCTTTCTACATGTTCTTCCATCACACACTCTCTTATACCACTCTTGACGTGTACTAGTCCATGAACATGTGATGTGACTATGGAGCTAATATGCCACTTCCCCTGGAAATTTTCCCTGATCCCCACACCCACTCTCACCTTCCTAGCAGAATTAATTGTCCCTTCACTCATGCTCTTACATACTCTGGTCAAACTATAGGAAAACACTTATCAAACTGCTATATTTATATATTATGCCTCCTCAGATAGGTTCCAGACCTTCAAAATGAAAGATAATTTCTTACACATATTTTCTAGTGCCTAGAACTTACTAAGTAATGAATAAACGTTGGTTAAAGGTTTCTTTCAGACTCACCATTCCAATTCACTTTTGTTATGGTCCCATAGTGAGCTTTCAGAAATACAATTTGGATCGTGTCGTTTCTATTTAGATAGACTCATAGCTTCATCTTTATGTACAGGATTTTAAGGTTCAAACTCCTTTGCATACTGTGAGGCTCACTACATAGGCCCAACACCGCAATCTCATTTTCAGCCATCTTGTTCCATCTCCTAACTTCATTTTCACCCTCTCTCTTTCCCACATTCCAGACACAGACAGCATCAGCCATACTGAACTACTGGGCCTCTGCGCATGCTTCCCTGTCTTCCCAGACTGTTCCTCTCCCTGTGGTCCTCTTTGACAACTTCTGTTTCTTCTTCATGACTCAGGTCAAGTGTCTTCTATTCCATGAAACCCTCCTCACCAGAGGAAAGTTGATCTCCTTTATTTTGGGCCTCCATGTAATAATGATACTAGTATTATTTACAATGTAGCCATCTGTGTTGTGTGCTTTAGATAGGTTAGATTGTTTAACCTACACAAAAAGAGGTCAGTACTATTATTCCCATTATTCTAGCTGTAGGTATGCATGTCTTCTAAGAAAGACTTGCTCTAGCTTCTCTGCCTAGACACCCAGAATTTATTTTATTCTAGATGAAGAGAAAACTCGGTTATCTCACTCTGCCTGATTGACTCTCTGAATTTCTCTTCTGGGAGACCATGGGTGAAATAGGACATGTAAGCACAGCAATATGTGGCAGTCATTATAAGCACTAGAACTTCATTACAGTGGACGAGTGATTTTTGCCCCGTATTGGTCTTTCTGTTGAAAACAAGTGAAACAGAGCAGCAAACTTTTAAGGGATCTCTTTCCAAATAGGGACTGAAACTGTAGGGTGCTTTCGTTAGTTGGAAGCTTTATTTATACTTTGGCTTGGAGGGACATTTTGGAGATTCTCTTACCAGTAGTTAGTCAATGATTACTAAGGTAATTGGGTTCTCTGATGTGATGGATTGAAGTGCCCAAGAAGATGTTTCTCTCAAATGTAATCTCTGTAAGTCTTAAGCACCACCTTTCTTGGTCCAAAGAAAGGCAAACTGAGACATGAGAGAAGAGATACACATTCTAAAAATCTATGCACATTATAGAAATCTTCTATTTGTAAACTTAATAGGACAAATTGAGTTTTGAGAAAATACTTCCATAACTAAGGCATCTGGCATAATACAAAAAAGAGAGAGAGAGAGAATTTAGATAGCCTTATTTATTTATTTGTTGCTTAACTATTAAAAGGAAATTGTTGAGATTCCTGTCTTATTTTGAAGAAATTAGAATCTTGTTTCATCAGCAAATGTATATTTTTTGTTTATGAGAAGCATATAAAGACATTATTGCTAACACTATGAAAATTATGTGCTAAAAAATTACAACAGCCTAAATCCCTAGAGCCTTAAAGAAATTGAGGCATGTCTAACAGGAATTAGTGAGCAATTTTTTTTAAGCTTACCTGCCTCACATACCTCTTCCATTTTTAGTTGGTCCCTATGGGAATCTACGATGGAGCTTGGAGAATGTTTCCCTATGTTCTTTTAATTTCAAGAGAACCTGCTATTTAAAAAAAAAAAAAAGAAAGGTTTTTTATGGACTGTATGTTTGTGTCACCCAAAAATTCATATATAGATGCACTAAACCACAGTGGGATTGTATTTGGAACTCAGACCACTGGGGAGTAATTAGGTTTAGATGAGGTCATGAGGATGGTGCCCCAGTGATGGGATTCATGCTTTTATAAAGAGATGAAGGTTGAATTTTATCAAAAGCCTTTTCTGCCTCTATTGAGATAATCATGTGGTTTTTATTGTTTGTTCTGTTTATGTGATGGATTAGGTTTATTGATTTGCCTGTGTTGAACCAGCCTTGCATCCCAGGGATGAAGCCAACTTGATCTTGGTGGATAAGCTTTTTGATTCACCACTGGATTTGGTTTGCCAGTATTTTATTGAGGATTTTTGCATCGATGATCATCAGAGACACTGGCCTGAAGTTTTCTTTTTTTATTGTGTCTCTGCCAGGTTTTGGTATCGGGATGATGTTAGCCTCATAAAATGAGTTAGGGAGGAGTCCCTCTTTTTTGATTGTTTGAAACGGTTTCAGAAGGCATTGTGGAAGGCAGCGTGGTGATTCCTCAAGGATCTAGAACCAGAGATACCATTTGACCCAGCAATCCCATTATTAAGTATATACCCAAAGGATTAAAAATCATTCTACTATAAACACACACGCACACCTATGTTTACTGCAGCACTATTTACAACAGCAAAGACTTGAAACCAACTCAAATGCCCATCAATGATAGACTGGATAAAGAAAATGTGGCACATATACACCATGAAATACTATGCAGTCATAAAAAAGAATGAGATCATGTCCTTTGCAGGAACATGGATGAAGCTGGAAGCCATCTTTCTCAGCAAACTAACACAGAAACATAAAACCAAACACCCCATGTTCTCATTCATAAGTGGGAGTTAAACAATGAAAAGATATAGACACAGAAAGGGAAACATCACATACCAGGGCCTATTGGGGGGTGAGGGGCAAGGGGAGGGAGAGCATTAAGACAAATACCTAATGCATGTGGAGCTTAAAACCTAGATGATGGGTTGATAGGTACAGCAAACCACTATGGTACATGTATACCTATATAGCAAGCCTGCACATTCTGCACATGTATCCCAAAACCTAAAGTAAAATAAAAGATAAATAATAAACAAATAAATTTTTTTAAAAAGATGAAGGGACCAAAGCCATCTAGTCTATGGTATTTTTCTTAGCAGCCTGAACTGTCTAAGATAAGTACCAATAAGTTTTCTCCAGAAAAAAAAAAAAGGCATTAATGCTTTTTGGAAAATATTTATTTTATCAGATGAGAAAATACTTAACACTATTTTAGACTAAATATTAAACCAGTTTGAATTTGCCATCTCTAACCTGTTTTTAGATTTGCCCTATAGGCTGCCCCTGAAAATTGAATACTCCAAATGAATTTAAGAGCACAGCATAGCCATTCCTCCACTGGTTGGCAACCCAACATCTACCACAATCCCTAGATGTCCTAGCCTGCCTTATTGATCATGTAATACAGTTCTGACCAATAACATATAAACTTGAGTTTGTTAGGTAAGACTTCTAGGAGAGCTCGAATCTATCTCCTGATTTTAAAAGATAGAAATGAGGGGATAAATTCAGTTGACATAGCCCTTTGCTTCTTTCTCCTTCTTCAACTTTCTGACTGGAATGCAGTCGTTTGGCCTGGAGGTGCAGCATCTACCTTGTAACCATGAGGCAACAAGCAAGAGGACAAAACCATACATAGAAGGGATGACAAAGCAAAATATGAAAAAAGCTTAGTACTGGGTGGCATCACTGAAATATCGTACTAGCCATAAGCAACCTACCCTGGAACTTATTGTGTAAAACAAACAAATCCCATACCTTTAAGCCACTGGTAGATTTTCTGTTGCTATCAGCCAACTGCATTCCTGATGCTAACATAGCCTGATGAAAGTAAAAACAGGAAGGGGTTGGGGGGTGGTGTGAAGAATAAAGTCATAATTTTTTACAAATATGAGCCAAGACAAAGTAGGAGAGCCAATCAAAGTTTTCAAAATATCAAAACCCAGCATTATGTGGTAGAACATGTTCAAAGCCTAGCCACAGATAGAAATGTTCATCTTTTGCTGAGAATGATGATTTCTAGCTTCATCCATGTCCCTGCAAAGGACATTAACTCATTCTTTTTTATGGTTGTATAGTATTCCATGGTGTATATGTGCCACATTTTCTTTATCCAGTCTATCATTCATTGGCCTTTTGGTTGGTTCCAAGTCTTTGCTACTGTGAATAGTGCTGCAATAAAATACATGTGCATGTGTCTTTATAGTAGAATGATTTATAATCCTTTGGGTATATACCCAGTAATGAGATTTCTGTGTCAAATGGTATTTCTGGTTCTAGATCCTTGAGGAATCACCACACCGTGTTCCATAATGGTTTAACTAATTTACACTCCCAACAATGGTGTAAAAACATTCCTATTTCTCCACATCCTCTTCAGCATCTGATGTTTCCTGACTTTTTAATGATTACCATTCTAACTGACATGAGATGGTATCTCATAGTGGTTTTGATTCACATTTCTCTAGTGACCAGTGATGATGACCTTTTTTAATATGTTTTTTATATATTGGCCACATAAATATCTTCTTTTGAGAAGTGTCTGTTCATATCCTTCACCTACTTTTTGATGGGGTTGTTTTCTTCTTGTAAATTTGTTTAAGTTCCTTGTAAATTCTGGATATTAGCCCTTTGTCAGATGGATAGATTGCAAACATTTTCTCCCATTCTGTAGGTTGCCTGTTCACTCTGATAATAGTTTCCTTTGCTGTGCAGAAGTTCTTTAGTTTAATTAGATACCATTTGTCAATATTGGCTTTTGTTCCCATTGCTTTTGGTGTTTTAGTCATGAAGTCTTTACCCATGCCTATGTCCTGAATCGTATTGCCCAGTTTTCTTCTAGGGTTTTTATGGTTTTAGGTCTTACATTTAAGTCTTTAATCCACCTTGAGTTAATTTTTGTATAAAGTGTAAGGAAGGGGTCCAGTTTCAGTTTTCAGCATATGGCTAGCCAGTTTTCCCAATACCATTTATTAAATAGGGAATCCTTTCCCCATTGCCTGTTTTTGTCAGGTTTGTCTAAGATCATAGGAACAGAAAACCAAATACCACAGGTTCTCACTCATAAGTGGAAGTTGAACAATGAGAACACATGGATGCAGGAAGGGGAACATCATGCACCGGGGCCTGTCAGGCGGTGGGGGGGTAGGGGAGGGGTAGCATTAGGAGAAATATCTAATGTAGATGACAGTTTGATGGAAGCAATTGAAACTCACTTTGCAGCAAACCACCATGGCATGTGTATACCTATGTAACAAACCTGCACCTTCTGCACATGTATCCCCAAACTTAAAGTATAATAAAAATAAAATAATACAGCAGAAGTTTAAAAAGCAGATTCTAGAGTTCTACCCTAAAAAAAAAGAAAAGAAAAAGAAACAAATGTTCACCTTTTCAGCTAACAGCAGTATTGATAAGTTCTCAAAGTGAAGGACTGAAGGGGATCTCGAGACAAGTCACTCAGAGCAATAAGCGTCTGTTGCACCATTTTGAAATGGAACATTTACAGCATATTTTAAGTCAATACCCATGTGGCTTAGATCATAGGAGGGCGAAGAGGTGAAAATCTGCAGGTAGAGAAGTTAAGGCTTCTTAAGACCTGGTTCTATTTATTTAGTTTCCAATGTCTTGCCTAAAGTGGAGTGGGGAGCTGGAGAGATGCAGGGTGCTAATCATTTGCTATTCATTTAAAGCCCATCTATTCAGAGGGAATATTTCTGAAGGTCAAAGACTGAATCTTCTAATCAACACTAGTGCCCGGCACACAGTGGGTATAAATGCTTGCTGAATAAATGAATACATGCCATTTCTATATAATTCACCTGTTGCATTTTTTCAGGCTTAAATTCTCTTTAAAAATGATTCATACAGTAAAAGAAATTAATTTCTGAATTTTTCTTCTCTATATTCCTTGACCTTTCCTCATAAAAACACTATTTATCTACATAGCTCTAGTTTCATTCTCATAGTAAGGATCTGTGAGGAATCTATTGCTATAAATGGAATAAATGAAGAGAGCAAGAGTTCTGTGTCCTTATATTCATCTCCCGGGAGCCTCTGCTACATTTCTGCTGCTTCTCTGCCTTCTGGGAGTAAATGGAACAAAAATCTAACACCGTATTTAATGAGAAAATAATTGACTATTTCCTGTACGACACACCTGGAGCTAAAAACATCCATGGGGATCAATTTCCAACATTTTCACAGAGAATTGCACAAATTCCAGTGATGATAATATAAAACTTAATTTGGGTTTCATTTGTTTTTCATTTGCCGGGGGGAGATTTGAAACAATGGGTAATCCCAGAGTTCTCTTTTTTATAGAAAATTTAAATAAACAGCTTTCTATTTATGGAGTGAGGAAAGCTCCACCTGACAATTATCAAGCAAGCAGGGCTGAAATACTGCACCACAGAACTCATCCATCTATGGTGTTTGTTCACATGGATAAGGCAGGCTGGGAACTTGAACGCCTCTTACCCAGCGTGGTAGCTTTGAGGTTGTTTCAGGCCTTGAGAATAGTACTGAGTTAAGTTGTTATAGTACCTTTTAAGTCAAAAGATGTTTAAGTGATTTTCCCTACCCACCGGGTTTAACCTTTATTTTCTCTCATATTTTCAAAGCATTGCAGCATGAATCTGAGACCACAAGTACAAATGGTGCAAGTGGCTCAGAGAGATGAAGGATTTGAGAGGCAGAGTGACCAGGCCACAGTAAATAAACTGATAGCAATGGATGGAGTCACATATATTTGATGGATTCACATAAGGGAAACAGCCCCTGGGGTGCACTCAGAGGTAATCACCAGTGTTCATTGAAAGAGAAAGGGAAACTTAGCAGACCTCTAGGGTGAATCCATCCTAAACTGGTACCATTTAAACCCTCTGCATGAACACCACTCAACTTAATCATCATCCTCAGCATGAAGCCTCATTCTGCACCTTTCTCCCAGGCTGAGGCTCCAGGACCTGCTGCTTTCCTGGGAGAGCAACTGGAAAGAGTTGATGGCTGAATAAAGTTGCAGGGCCATTAGTGACAAGGCAGGCCATGACCCCATGTCCTGCCATCCCTGCTGCTCCATCACTACAGTGGCTCTCAATTCACAGGAATAAAATAAAGGAAGAGAAGCAATTTAACACAGCAGCAAACAGGTTTTTTTCTAAGCAGTCAACCATTTTGTCAGTAGGAAATAGTGGTCTTCACAGATGTCAAGCAGTTAATCACCCCAAAAACCCCAAGAAGAAAAAAGGATGCAGGTGCTTTGATGAGGGCAACCTGAGGTAAAAACCCTGCTAAAGAAGAAAGCAATTGCAACTCACTTTAAGAATAAACTTGGTGTTCAAGCCCTTGAGATGTTAGCAAATACAGAGAAGATTAAGCCCTGACCCAAAGAGAGCTCAGCTTCTTTTCCTTACACAGCTGTCACTAGAGAAGACTCATACAGTATGGGTAAGTTATCTGAAATTCTGAGTGTGTGGTAAAGGTCAGCACCTAACTTTACAGGCACTATACAAAAAAGAAGCAAATCACAACCTCTAGAGCCAGCCTACCTGAGGCTCAATATCAACTCTGACACACGCCTCCTATATAACTCCTTGTTTCCGACAGTCTCGGGCTTCTGTTTTCTCATCTGTAATACCGACAATGTACAAATACCTAAAATGTTGCATGAATTTAGATGACTTGATTTATGAAAAAAATAGAAACATAACTCACATATAGTAGGTACTCAGAAATGTTACTTATTCATTCAATCCAATGTCAATTTTTGAGAATAGAACAAGCACTAAAGAGTCAGCATGGAAACAGTTGGTTCAACAAAATGACACATTAATTACTAACATGTAGGAAAAGTTTGCAACAAGTTTTGCTCATTTGTTTGCTTCTACTTTTAGATTCAAATTTTCTAACACTTAGAAAAATAGTCTCCAAGCTAATTTAGATCTCTGAAGAAATTAATTTTAAAAATTATTCTTAAAATATTTTTACATAAATTTTTAAAATTGGAAGCAAGGTCTTTTTATTATATACCTTAAAAACCTATATCGGTCAGTGAAGTCACCAAATTCAATTTTGTTACTATTCAGAATATTAATTTTTAAAAAATAAATGGCAAAATGGTTTTAGCTTTATTGCCAATAGTGAATGCCTCTGAAAACTTTTTTAAATTACCTACTTGTATTTTAACATTTGCATGGAAAGTTTTAAGGTATTCAGTATACTGATAAAATCAAGCAAATTGTTACCAATGGAATTAATTTCTTCATCATATTCAGATTCAGTCTTTGGTAATTTAATTTCAAATTTAAAAGTTAATGTAAAATAAAGTGCATCCAGATTTTCAAATGAACAGTTTGATTATTCTGTATCTAAGTGTTCTGGTTAATCTAAACAAAGATCAATGTGCTAGAAAATTACAGGAGAAATAAAAAATGAATGACCTCCCATAATTTGATTAGTAAAATCGGAAAATTTATTTTTTATGTAAATTTAAGATGCACAATGTCTTGTTTCTTTCCTCTTATTAAAATAAATGAAGAAATGAATATGTATTGTATGTCTTCAAAGGCCAAGGCTCTGTGACCAAATCTGTAGAACCCCTAGAGATTTATCAGTTACTGTTCCACAATGGTTCCTCATCTGGAAAATGGTAGGGCAAATCAGATGCAGTCCTTTTACAACTATAGTTACAGTAGTCTTTATTGAATAAGTGTCTTACTTAGATATCCTACCACTGTAACATTATCTATATATTTTATCTATTAATCTCTTGCCACGTTACTAAAATAAATAATAATTTATCAGTTGGAAGAGCACTCCCAACAGACACATTATCTATAGCTTACATAATAAGTGACCAATGCCTAGCACAAGAATGAAAAGGGAAAGGGAAATAATATTTGTAAAATGTTTAGACAGGGTTTACTATGTGTTGGATGTTTTATACATTTTCCCTCATTTACTTTTTTTCCCTCATTTAATACTTAAAATAATCCTGTGTGGTAGATATTGTTATATCTATTTTATAAGTGAGTAGAATGAGAGTGATATCAGCAAGATGACAGAATAGAAATTTCTAACACTCATCCCCTTGCAGAAACATCAAATTGAACAACTATTCACACATAAAATATCATGTCAAAAGCTAAGAAATTCAAGTGAGAGAGCTCCTGGGTGCAGCAGAACGAGAGAGAATGAGATGATATATTCAAAGTGCTGAGGGAAAAAAAATCAGTCAACTAAGAATACTATAACCAGCAAATCTTTCCTTCAAAAATGAAGGAAGAAAAATAATTTCCCAAGCAAACAAAAGCTGTGGGAGTGTATCAGCACTACAAGTGCCTTATGAGAAATGCTAAAGAGACTTCTTCAAGTTTAAATGAAAAGACACTAACAGCATGAAAGCATATGAAAATATAAAACTCGCTATAAATATAAGAATATAATGAAGTTCAAAATACTCTAATATTTTAATGATGGTGCATAAATCACTGTTAACTCTAGAATAAATGTTAGAAGACAAAAGTACTAAAAATAAATACAGCTACGAGATTTGTTGATGGATAAAAAATATTCAAAATCTGTAAATCGTGACATTAAATACATAAAATATAGGTGTTGGAAAAGCTAAAGTGTAGAGTGTTTTTAATATGGTCAGATAAATTGTCATCAGTTTAAAATAGACTATTATCAGGTGTTTTATGTGAACCTCATGGCAACCACAAAGAAAAAGCCTGTAGTCAAATACCCAAAAAAGAAAAAGAAAGCAAAGCATACCATCATAAAAAATTATCAAATCATGTAGAAAGACAGCAAGAGAGGAAGAAAGGAAGAAAGAAATTACAAATTAGAAAATAATAAACAAAAATGACATAAGTAAGTCTTTACCTAGCAATAATTACTTTAAATGTAAATAGACTAAATTCTCCAATGGATTTTTTTAAAGCAAGATTCTACTATATGCTGCCTACAAGAGACTTACATTAGTCTTAATGATAACCTGGAGAAACCTGGAGAATATCATGCTGAGTGAAATAAACTGAGCATAGAAAGACAAATTCTGTGTAATATCACTTATATACAGAATCTGAAAAAGTCAAACCCATAGAAGTGAAGAGTGAAAGGGTAGTTCTCAGGCAGGAGGAGAGAGTGGGTAAATTGAGAGATGTTGGTCAAAGACTAAAATGTTTCAGTTATGCAGGATCAATAAGTTCTGGAGAACATTAGTACAGTGTCATGACTACAATTTAAAACAGTATTATTTACTTGAAATTTGCTAAGGAAATAGGTCTTAAATGATCTCATGACAAAAGATATGGAAACCATGTGCATTAATGAAAATGTTATTAGCTTGATTGTGACAATTTTTTCATAATGTCTTTGTAGTATGTCAAAATATTGCATTGTGTACTATTCATCCATACAATTTTTATTTGTCAATTATACCTCAATATAACTAAAAAAAATTAATAAGAAAAGACTGAGGCTAAGTAATTTGTAGTAGTCATAATAAAATACTTACAACAGGATCATTTATCATGAAGCCTCTACATGTACGTTACCACACTATGTATAATTAATGGTAGACTGTAGAACTTCCCCCAAACTGTTAGATAGTATGAGAATCAATATTGCATAATGAATAAGAGGCTGGGTTTTAGAGCTAGGTCTGCACCAAATCCCTATTTCAACACTTATCCATGTAGGGTTTTGAGCAAGTTATTTAACCTTTTTCAGCCTCAGTGTTCACATTTGTAAAAGACGAAAACAATTTACTTCATGATAATGTTATATTGTATGAAATAATACACATAAAATACTTAACCCAGAGCATGCCATGATAATACCAAAAATGTACAGAGTGGTTATTATGTGCCAGGCACTGTCGTAAGAGTTTAAGCTCTCATAATCATTGATTTTAGTAAATATTCAATGCAACTAATATTTCATTGTTAAAACAACTTAACCATGTTTAACCATCTTTTGGCATGCTCATATTTCTACCATCTTTATCTGACTGACATATCTTCGCTTCAAAAACTTTCATTTTCTTTCCACACTTAAACATAGTTCTATTAGTATTGTTAGCTATAACTCTAGTACAATGCAGTATAGGTTTCTGTAGTATCTATATCTAAGAAATGTAATATCTACAAAAGAAAGTTTAAAAATGAGTCATAAGGTAATATCTACCTACTTACATATCGGGTTTTATTAATATTATGAAATCAATGACAGAAAATGTGTTCTTGGTTAACCTAGTTAAATTGAGTCAATGGAACATGGCCATTCCAATCGGCAGAACAGGATTTAAAGCTTAAATGGCCCAGAGAAAACCAGCCCTGCAAATATTTATTCAGATGCCATATAAACAAAAATAACAATGAATAATGATTATTAGCTCTTATTTTGTGCCAGACACTGTTCTAAGTACTTTTCATTTATGAGTAAAGTTAATCCTCAAAACAACCTATGGATTAACACTCTTACCATCTCCACTGTATAGATTAAAACACTGAATCACCAAGAAGTTAAAGAATTTGTACTCTAAGGTACATGATTTTTACTACTAAACAGCATCCTCAACACAATATTAAAGGAAAATATAAATGTAAATGTAAATTTTCTAGCTATAATAGAATTATGTAGTTCATTTACTAGCTTATTATACAAATTCTATTTATTTATTTCAAAATCTTGTAGCTTGGAAATCAACTACTACAAATTTTAGACAATGCAAAACCCCATTTGTAAATATATGAAGATGCAGGAAACTCTCCCCCTCTTCCACTCCCAAATCATTGCATTAATCAACAGAAAGCTCTACTCACCAGTAGACATTATCTTTTATTTAGAAGCTTCAGTTTGCTGTGGTTAATTTTTTAATGTTTCAATTTCAGCTTCAATTACCCATGAAAAATTACAGATCTTGTATATTAAATATTAAAACATTCCAGGAAAATTGCACATAGTTCTTCCATTTAAAAAATAGCATAACCTGAGTTTAGAGTGCCACCATCTATATTTCAACTCTGCTCCAAATTTTCGTTTTGCTAAAAGCAAAAGTTGTGCAATTAGAATTAACTGTAAAAATCTTAAGAAGCCCAACACATCAAGACCTTTAGACAATAAATGATTCTATGAATTTGAATAATTCAATATATACAAAAGATATATAGAGAGTCATCTCATAAGAGAACTAAAAATAGTATGTCAGAGCCTGCTGGGGTTATTGTCTTCAAAGGACAAAATTGCATTGACAGCCTGAAATTCTTAGTTAATTTCAAAGCTAAAGTAACTCACAGAAAATGACACTATAGAGTACTCAGAAAAATTGAGAATGGCTACAGATAGTTTAGTAACACCCAGATATTGAGATGCCATTAGATTGGAACATAATGATGAATATCACTTAGAAGGAAAAAGAAGCTAGATAAAGTTATCTAAAATGCAAGTAGAGACAGATCCAAGATGGCCGAATAGAAATAGCTCTGGAGTGCAATTCCCAGCGAGAAGAATGCAGAGGGTGAGGGACCATCGCATTTCCAAATGAGTTTTTACTGCCCACAGACCAGGAGATTGCTGGGTAGAAAAGCACCACGAGTCTCCAGCACGGCTGTTTCACCCAGCGCAGCGGGTCTCCACACAAAAACTCACAGAAATCTAGGCAGCCGTTTCAACTGGCCCCTGGAACACCTGGGCAACAGAGTCGTCCATTCAACTGAAAAAAAGGAGGCTGAAACAGGGAGCCAGGTGATCTGGCTTGGCGGGTCCCACCCCCACAAAGACCAGCAATCTGAAATGCTCTGGATTGAGAGTTTCACAGCAAGCACAGCTGGACCTGGGACAGTCCAGCTCTGTGAGGGGAAGGCCATCTGCTGTTACTGAGACAGTCCACCACTACCAAGGCAGGCCGCCATTACTGAGGCAGTCCGCCATGACCAAGGCAATCCACCATTACTGAGGCAGTCCACCATTACAGAGACAGTCTGTCATTACTAAGGCAGACTGCCATTACCAAGGCAGTTCTAACTATACCCTTATAAACAAGACCACAAGGAAGTTCGCAGAGCAGCTGGGCAGAGCCCACGGCAGCTCAGCAACACCTCTGCTGGCAGACTGTGACTGTGCTACCTACTCACTGGGCAGGGCATCTCTGAAAAAAGGCAGCAGCATGTCAGGAATAAATAAAGCCCCAACTTCCCAGGACAGAACACTGGGGAAAAATAGGCAGTTATGAGTTTCGCTGCAGCAGACTTAAATATACCTGCCCAGCAGCTCTGAACAGAACAACAGAGCCCACAGCTCAGCACTTGAGCTCCTACCAGGGACAGACTGTCTCCTTAAACAGCCCCCCAACCCCCATACCTTCAAAGAGACACCTCATAAAGGAGAGCTCAGGCTGACATCTGGCGGGTATCCTTCTGGGACAAAGATAACAGAAGATGACACTGGCAGCAACCCTTACTGTTCTGCAGCCACTGCAGGTGATCCCCAGGCAAGCAGGGTCTTGAGTGGACATCCAACAGTCCTATAGCAGAGGGGCCTGACTATTAGAAGGAAAACTAAGAAACAGAAAAAAATAACTTCCTCCTCAACAAAAAGGAG
Source organism: Cacajao melanocephalus (assembly GCA_963573385.1). Taxonomy (NCBI): domain Eukaryota; kingdom Metazoa; phylum Chordata; class Mammalia; order Primates; family Pitheciidae; genus Cacajao; species Cacajao melanocephalus. The sequence goes on from CAUYLG010020499.1 coordinate 52,237, forward strand.
GTCCACTCAGAGACCACATCTGAAAGTCACCAACTACAAAGACAACAGGTAGATAAATCCACAAAGATGGGAAGAAACCAGTGCAAAAAAACACCAAAAACCAGAATGCCTCTCCTCCTCCAAGGGATCACAACTCATCACCAGTAAAGGAACAAAGCTGGATGGAGAATAAGTCTGATGAATTGACAGAAACAGGCTTCAGAAGGTGGGTAATAAGAAAATTCTCTGAGCCAAAAGAATGTGTTCTAACCCAATGCAAAGAAACTAAGAACCTTGAAAAAAGGTTTGACAAAAGCTAACAAGAATAAACAGCTTAGAGAAGAATATAATGACTTAATGGAGCTAAAACACAACACAAGAACTTCGCAAAGCATACACAAGTTTCAATAGCTGAATCAACCAAGCAGAAGAAGGGATATCAGAGATTGAAGATCAACTCAATGAAATAAAATGAGAAGGCAAGATTAGAGAAAAAAGAGTACAAATAAATGAACAAAGCCTCCAAGAAATATGGGATTATGTGAAAAGACCGAATCTACATTTGATAGGTGTACCTGAATGTGACAGAGAGAATGAATCCAAGCTGGAAAAGGCTCTTCAGGATATTATCCAGGAGAACTTCCCCAACCTAGCAAGGCAGGCCAATATTCAAGTACAGAAAATACAAAGAACACCACAAAGATATTCCTCAAAAAGAGCAACCCCAAGGCACATAATCATCAGATTCACTAGGATTGAAATGAAGGAGAAAATGCTGAGGGCAGCAAGAGAGAAAGGTCTGGTTACCCACAAAGGGAAGCCCATCAGACTCACAGCGGATCTCTTGGCAGAACCCTACAAGCCAGAAAAGAGTGGGGGCCAATATTAAACATCCTTAAAGTAAAGAACTTTCAACATAAAATTTCATATCCAGCCAAACTCAGCTTCATAAGCAAAGAAGAAATAAAATCCTTTATGGACAAGCAATTAATTGCTAAGAGATTTCATCACCACCAGGCCTGCCTTACAAGAGCTCCTGAAAGAAGCACTAAACATAGAAAGGAACAACTAGTACCAGCCACTCCAAAAACATACCAAATGGTATTCAACACAATGAAGAAACTGCATCAACTAATGGGCAAAACAACCAGCTAGCATCAAAATGGCAGGATCAAATTCATACAAAACAATATTACCCCTAAATGTAAATGGGGTAAATGCCTCAATCAAAAGACACAGACTGGCAAATTGGATAAAAAGTCAAAACCCATTGGTGTGCTGTATTCAGGAAACCCATCTCATGTGCAAAGACACACATAGGCTCAAATTAAAGGGATGGAGGAAGATTTACCAAGCAAATGGAAAGTAAAAAAAAGCAGGAGTTGCAATCCTGGTCTCTGATAAAATAGACTTCAAACCAACAAAGATCAAAAGAGACAAAGAAGGGCATTATGTAATGGTAACAGGATCAATGCATCAAGCAGAGCTAACGATCCTAAATATATACGCACCCAGTACAGGAGCACCCAGGTACATAAACAAGTTCTTAACAACCTACAAAGAGACTTAGACTCACACACAATAATAGTGGGAGACTTTAACACTCCACTGTCAATATTAGACAGATCAATGAGACAGGATTAACAAGAATATACAGGACTTGAACTCAGATCTGGACCAAGCAAACCTAATAGACATTTACAGAACTCTCCACCCCAAACCCACAGAATATACATTCTTCTCAGCACCACATCACACCTACTCTAAAATTGACCACACAATTGGAAGTAAATCATTCCTCAGCAAATGCAAAAGAATAGAAATCATAACAAACAGTCTCTCAGACCACAGTGCCATCAGTTAGAACTCAGGATTAAGAAACTAACTCAGAACCACACAACTTCATGGAAACGGAACAATGGGCTCTTTAATGTTCACTAGATAAACAATAAAAAGAAGGCAAAAATAAAGATGTTCTTTGAAACCAATGAAGACAGAACATACCAGAATCTCTGGGACATATTTAAAGCAGTGTCTAGAGGAAAATTTATAGCAATAAAGGCCTACATGAGAAGCAAGAAAAGATCTAAAATTGACAGCTTATCATCAAAATTGAAAGAGCTAGAGGAGCAAGATCAAAAAAACTCAAAATCTAGCAGAAGACGAGAAATAACTAAGAACTGAGCAGAACTGAAGGAGATAGAGACACAAAAAAACCTCCAAAAAATCAACAAATCCAGGAGCTGGTTTTTTGAAAAGATCAACAAAATAGACAACTTGCCAGATTAATAAAAAAGAAAAGAGAGAATAATCAATAAAAAAATGATAAAGGGGATATCACCGCAGATTCCACAGAAATACAAACCACCATCAGAGATTACTACAAACAACTATATGCACATAAACCAGTAAAGCTGGAAGAAATGGATAAATTCTTGGGCATTTGCACCCTCCCAAGCCTAAACCAGGAAGAAGCTGAAACCCTGAGCAGACCAATAACAAGGGCTGAAGTTGAGGGAGCAATTAATAGCCTACCAAATGAAAAAAGTCCAGGACCAGACGGGTTCACAGCCGAATTCTACCAGACATACAAAGAGGAGCTGGTGCCACTCCTTCTGAAACTATTCTAAACAATACGAAAAGAGGGAATCCTTCACAAATTATTATATGAGACCAACATCATCCTGATACCAAAACCCAGCAGAGATTCAACATAGAAAAGAAAACTTCAGGCCAATATCCATGATGAACACTGATGCAAAAATCTTCAATAAAATACTGGCAAACCTATTGCAACAGCACATCAAAAAGCTTATACATCACAATCAAGCAGGCTTCATCCTGGAGATGCAAGGCTGGTTCAACATATGCAAGTCTATAAATGTAATCCACCAGATAAACAAAACCAAAGACAAAACCCACATGATTATCTCAATAGATGCAGAGAAGGCCTTCAACAAAATTCAAGAACACTTTATGCTGAAAACTTTCAATAAACTAGGTATCGATGAAAGGTATCTCAAAATAATAAAAGCTATTTATGACAAACCCACAGCCAATATCATACTGAATGGGCAAAAACTGGAAGCATTCCCTTTGAAATCTGGCATGAGACAAGGATGTCCTCTCTCACCACTCCTATTCAATATAGTATCGGAAGTTCTAGCCAGAGCAATCCGGCAAGAAAAAGAAAAAAAGGGTATTCAATGAGGAAAGGAGGAAGTCAAATTGTCTCTATTTGCAGACCACATGATTGCATATTTAGAAGACCCCATTGTTTCAGCCCAAAATCTCCTTAAACTGATAAGCAACTTCAGCAGTCTCAGGATACAAAATCAATGGGCAAAAATCACAAGCATTCATATACACCAATAACAGACTTAAAGAGAGCCAAATCAAGAATGAACTGCCATTCACAATTGCTACAAAGAGAATAAAATACCTAGGAATACGACTAACAAAGGATGTAAAGGACCTCTTCAAGGAGAACTACAAACCACTGCTCAAGGAAATAAGAAAGGACACAAACAGATGGAAAAAGATTCCAGGCTCATGGTTAGGAAGAATCAGTATTGTGAAAATGGCCATACTGCCCAAAGTAATTTATAGATTAAATGCTATCCCCATCAAGTGACATACGACACTCTTCACAGACTGGAAAAAACCACCTTAAACTTCATATGGAACCAAAAGTGATCCTGCATAGCCAAGTCAATTCTAAGCAAAAAGAACAAAGCTGGAGGCATCACCCTACCTGACTTCAAACTATACTACAAGGCTACAGTAATCAAAACAGCATGGTACTGGTACCAAAACAGAAATATAGACCAATGACACAGAACAGAGGCCTCAGAGGCAATGCCACATATCTGCAACCATCTGATCTTTGACAAACCTGACAAAAACAAGCAATGGGAAAGGTTTCCCTGTTTAATAAATGGTGTTGGGAAAACTGGCTAGCCATGTGCAGAAAGCAGAAACTGGACCCCTTCCTGACACTTTACAGTAATATTAACTCCAGATGGATTAAAGACTTAAACATAAGACCTAACACCATGAAAACCCTAGAAGAAAACCTAGGCAAAACCATTCAGGACATAGGCATAGGCAAGGACTTCATGACTAAAACACCAAAAGCATTGGCCACAAAAGCCAAAATAAACAAATAGGATCTAATTAAAATCCAGAGCTTCTCCACAGCAAAAGAAACAATCATTAGAGTGAGCCAGCAACCAACAGAATGGGAAAAAATTTTTGCAATCTACCCATCTGACAAAAGGCTAATATCCAGAATCTACAAATAATTAAAAGAGATTTACAAGAAAAAAACAAACCCATCCAAAAGTGGGCAAAGGATATGAACAGACACTTTTCAAAAGAAGACATATGAGGCCAACAAACATATGAAAAAATGCTCATCATCACTGATCATTAGAGTAATGCAAATCAAAACCACATTAAGATACCACCTCACGCCAGTTAGAATGGTGATCATTAAAAAATCTGGAAACAATAGATGCTGGAGAGGATGTGGAGAAATAAGAACACTTTTACACTGTTGGTGGGAGTGTAAACTAGTTCAACCATTGTGGAAGACAGTGTGGTGATTCCTCAAGAACCTGAAATAGAAACATCATTTGACCCAGCAATCCCATTACTGGGTATATATCCAAAGGATTATTAATCATTCTATTATAAAGACACACGCACATATATGTTCATTGCAGCACTATTTACAATAGCAAAGACCTGGAACCAACCCAGATGTCCATCAACAATAGACTAGATAAAGAAAATGTGGCACATATACATCATGGAATACTTTGCAGCCATAAAGAAAACGGTGAGTTTGTGTCCTTTGTAAGGACATGGATGAATCTGGAAACTATCATTCTCAGCAAACTGACACAACAACAGAGAATCAAACACTGCATGTTCTCACTCATAAGCAGGTGTTGAGCAATGAGAACACATGGATGCAGGGAGGGGAGCATCACACATTGGGGTCTGTTGGGGAAGACTAGGGGAGAGACGGCGAGGGGTAGGGAGTTGGGAAGGGATAACGTGGGGAGAAATGCCAGATATAGGTGGTGGGGATGGAGGCAGGAAACCATATTGCCATGTATGTACCTATGCAACAATCCTGCATGATCTGCACATGTACCCCAGAACCTAAAGTGCCACAATATATATATATAACAAAATAAAATAAATAAAATGTAAGTAAACAATTTTCAGGACCTTTAATGTAAGGATTTCAAACTTTCTCATAACACTCAAATGTTTTCCTTTAACAGTCTCCTAACAGATTCATGACTAAAGACCAGTATATCCTAAAATAAAAATCCTTTTGGTACTTTAAAAATTACTAAAGTCCATCGGATTAGATCCAACATGGTCTTACCTTAATGCCATATTCCACTCTGTATCAAATAGTTTTGTTGTAAACTTCATGTCATCTATTAATCCAATCATTCATTCATTTAAAAAATATTTGCCACTTAGTGTGTTTCAGTCAATATATTTGGCATGAAGGATGCAGAGATGAATAAAACAACTTTGCAATGACATTCACAGTTAAATCTACCAAGCCAATGTTAAAGAGAATTTAGGGCATTAAAATAAAGCCAATTATAATTCTTCACAATACACTAAATGCTTTTCACAAATATTATTTTATCTTCAGAATGTTTCTGTGAAAAAAAAAAGCCAATGCTATATATTTTTTACAGATGAAGAAACTGAGGCTCAAATTTTTATGTAAATTGCCAAGGATAACACTTCTAGTATAAATACAAATTTAAACTTGGAATTTCAACCTCAAAATATGCAATTATTACACTGTGTATTTTTTCAGTGTGTGAGACGAAAATGAATGGTGGGCCTGGTAATAGAACCTCAAATGTTTAAACAATTGGGGTAATTCTTTTATCAAACCCTCTGGAGAAAAAAATAAAAGACAGGAACAACACTGAATACTAGGAAGTGATGTAACAGCCTAAATGATAACTTTTAGCTAGTGCTTCTCGTATTTTAAAAGACAAGATTCCCCACCATTTAGGCAGGGGATTCCCCACCATTTAGGCAGGGGTGTAATATGGGGATGACTTCATTCCACTTCCAACATCTCATACTTGAAATGCCCTCCTTCTGACTTCAATATCCTGATTTTCCATCTCTTACATGGCCATACAACATCCTATTTCTCCATCATCCCATTCAGGCCTTCATGTGCTTTCTGACTTAGCTGTATAGCCACAATCTGCTATTCCCAAATTGCCTATAGCACTTTAAAAATCCTTTGTCCCTTGACTCCTTCTTATTATATTTTTATTATGTCTTATTTTTATTATAGTGGGGAAAATCAGAAACCATGATTGGGCCCAGTGCATTTTTTTTTCTTTTACTTGGTCTTTGGGCCCTTTGCTCCTCAGTCACTCTCCTATTCTTATTTCCTGTACTGAATTTTTCACTTCCACTGTTTGACAACATTTTCACATTTTCCCATGCTCCAAATCCCTTTCCAACTGCTTCAATTTGATTCCCACCACCATCTCAACTCTCAGGAAGTGACTCAACCTCTCATCAGGACACTAGTAAACAAAGATTTATGGATTTGGGTCTAAGGTCAAATTTTGAAGGCAGATGGTCAGTGACAGAATGTGAAGAGTAGGAGAGTAGAGAAATGGGCCCTAGGTTGCTTGATTTTCTGTTCTTGTGTCAGTTTGCTGAGAATGATGGTTTCCAGATTCATCCATGTCCTTACAAAGGACACGAACTCATCATTTTTTTTATGGCGGCATAGTATTGCATGATATATATGTGCCACATTTTCTTTATTCAGTCCTTTGTTGATGGACTCCGCAGCCTGTGGAGTGGGTCTACAGCTAGGAACACACAGAAGATAAAAGTCAGGTTAACATATCAAGAAGCTTTATGTGGTGGAAGATAAATTATTAGAAGTGGGGATACCAACTGGTAAAGAATCTTAAAATCCCATGGTTGAAAACTAGTTGAATAAGATCATATTTTGTTCTTGGAAAGTAAACTATATGATTTTTTAAAGCTATCTAAAGAAGATAATGCAGAAAAGGAAAACCCATTGAAGACCAGCAAAAGGGTCAAAAGCATTCTTTGTCTTCACCCTCTCTCTCCTGATTTATTTCCTTCCATTTTGCTATTAGCACATTAAAGTTTCCATTAAAATTTTAAGAGATGCTAGTTTATGTAAGATGTGTATATCTAACCCCAGACCTATATTTGTATTTGGCTTTTTAAGTCAAAGATATCACACTTAATACATGCAGATAAAGTTCATTAATAGTTTAGGACAAGTGTTCAATGATTAGACAGATCTCTGGGAAATTTATCATTGTATTTTAAATAATACTGAACTTTTCCTAATATAGGACCAGGTGTTTGTGAGTATCATGGACACTTACGGGATGTTCTGCCTACCACTACCCCCATCTGTCTTCTGGAAAGGAGTCTAGTGTAGTGGAGACAAATTCTGTGCTGTAATGCCCAGTTGCCCGACCTCAAATGTCAGTTCTATCATATACTTCTTAAGCAACAGGGCAAAGTGTCTAATATCTCTGAAACTTGGTTTTCACTCTGTAAATCTGGCAGTTAAAACCAGTACCTTCCTCAGGAGACAGCTGGGAATTATGGTGCCAGGATATAGTTAGCTCTCAAAATCTTAAGGTAATGTTACACTTATTCTAGGAATTCTCTCCTCTTCTCAACCACATGGCTGCAATAGAAATTCACATGATAGAAAGAACAGCCTCCCCTGACCACAGTCAACCGATCTAGGGTTGCACTTCCCACCCTAGTGAAACCATAAGTCCTTTCTCATATTTAAACTGGACTCTGTCTTCAACACTTCAAGCTAGCTTTTCAGAGAAATGCAAATATTTTATTAAAATATTAGGGGAATTTCAAAAATAATTAGTGTATAAAGGGAAAGATAACATTCTACTACACTTAAACTTTCTCTTGAATTTCCAAAGGAACGGTACCTTAAGACTTAGATCTCCATGAGGGAAGGGGAATCTTCTTTGGACAATATCCCCAGTTTCAGACTTGCTCTTCCTTTCCATCTGCAAGATGTTCATCTTACAAATTACTCTACAATTCCTCCTTGTGCCCTCTCCCTCAACCCATCCCTGAGAAGTATAGTCTGTGTCAATTCTTCTCAACCTGGGCAATCTTGCTCCTCAGGGGATATATGACAATGTCTGGAGACATTTTTTGTTGCCAAATCTAGAGCATGCAGTGCTCCTGGCATCTAGTGGGTAGAGACCAGTGTCCCAAATATGGATGTTGAGAACCAAAACAGAGAAATGAACCATCAAAAAGTCCATCTACCTTTGAAATCAGTGCGCTCCCATTATTATGTGGAATAGTTATCATCTTTTCTTGTCTACCTAGGTCCTTCCAGAATCATATATATAGTGCTACATTAGTATTAAAAATTGTTTGTTACCCTGGGGATGGATTGGGAATGATTCCATTCATACAATTCAGAACTCAGCTATTATGAGCCAGGACGGGAGGGAAAGTCGCCAATCTTCCCACCACATGTATATTCCGGAGAGAGACTTGCTCTGTGCATACTCTTAAGAAGAAGTTAGATTAATGCCTGTTGAGACAGCCATTGTGATTATTGTGTTGAAAGAACTTTGGTAGGGAAATAAAAAACTTTACATAAACTTGGTGGATGCTTTAGACAAGGAGAACACTGACCACAAAGTTAGTAATAGTAAATAGGAAGATGGGCTGCAGTAACTAGTAAGACTTTCAGAAGGCAATTAAAAACACTGGTTCAGATGGAGCAAGTGATGAACACTGAAGAACTAGAAGTGTAAGTCCTGACTCATTTCACAAGTGATAACAACAGGATGAACTGTGATGACCATACCTGGTGTCTTAGTCCATTGGACTGCTATAACAAAATAGCTTAAAATGGTATAATCAATGCGTGACTTATAAACCACAGAAATTTACTTCTCATAGTTCTGGAGGCTGAGAAGTCCAAGATTAGGGTACCTGAAGATTCAATGTCTAGTGAGGGCCCACAATGTGGCTCATAGACAGCATCTTCTTGCTGTATCCTAGCATGGTAGAAGGAGCTCTCTTGGATATATATTATATGGCCTCTAATCCCATTCATGAAAGCTCTGCCTTCCTGATTTAATCAACCCCAAAAGGCCTCGCCTCCTTATGCCATCACCTTGTAGGTAAGAATTTCAACACATTAATTTTAGGAGGACACAAACATGCAGACCACAGCACCTGGTCATAACATTGGCTTAGGGAACCCTGTAGTAAGGTACATTGAAAACAAATTCACAATGAAATGTATCTAGAGACATAGATAGTGGTTTATCTTATGCATAGACCACTATAACATAAAAACTGTTTAGTAAGAGCACATTGGGTATTTTTAAATTAGTATGTTTACTAGTTTAAATTTGTAACAAAAATATGGTCATGAAGCAAAACTATGTGTAAGTATTGAAATCCACATGTATGTAAAATAAAGAACTGCTTCAGCCAAGCAGAAGATTGAGTATTCAAAAATGTGGATGATTTAAGAGTATAAGTGAGTTTAAAAAAATGTGGAAAGGTAATTTGGTATGCTTGACTTTTGCAATGGAAAGAGATAAACATCAATGGATATTGGAATAGTCATCAGTCTTTGGACACAAAATCAGAGTAAAATTGCCCAATTCTTTTAGAAGAAAATGAAGTATGGCTATATTTCGAGTACAATCTTCTTATTGCAAAGAATCCAGGATTGAGTTCTTTATCTAAGTTCACTCTCACATTTTTCTCATCCTATTATATAATCAAAAAATGGCACCAAAAGAAACTATTTAATAGTCCATTTTATACCATCCATTATAGAAACCATGAAGTTATTTGGATGATAGACATAGAGATGTGCTGCTCAGATGCCCCTTTCAAGGAAGAACTTCCTGCGTCTTCCTCAGTTCCTTCCTGGAGCTTTCAAGCCTCTTTGCAGCAAGTCACATCCTTCCCAGTGTAGCCTGACTGAGAAAGGTAGGAGAACAAAGATCCACCCATTTCAGCCTATTTCAGGACACTCACTCAGATGGAATGCTTGAACCACAGTTCCTCACCAAGCTGGCCAAGGCATGTTGGGTAGAACTGCATGGGTTGCAGTTCTACTCTTTGCTTTGCTCTTTCTTTCTTCCTCTCTTTTCCTTTTACCCTAGTAAATATCTTGCACCACAAGCTCCTTCTCATCATCTGCTTCCTGAGAACCCAATCTGTGAAATTTATATTTGGAAGAATCTCAGAAGTTGTTCATCAGACCTTCCACTCAACCACAACAGTTTATGGTACTTCCAAGTAGCATCAGAACAGTCTAATGTGATGAAGAGTGCTGACTTTGTAATATACTTACTCATGGATTCTAATCTTACCTCTACCTCTAATTAGCAGTTTGAACTTGGATAAAGTACATAATCCCTCTAAATCTTGGTTTTCTTATCTGTGAAACAAGGGTAATAATATTTACTGCAAAGAAGTGTTATGAAGAATGAATTTTAAGTAATGTATAGAAAATGCTTAGCATAGTATCTGGCTCATAGCAGATAGAAAAAATAATAAAAGAAGAAAAAAGACTGAATAATTGGAGCGAGATCCAAGATGGCCGATTAACAACAGCTCAGGATTGTCGCTCCCAGTGAACGCGCAGAGAGCGAGTGGACGCCGCACTTTCAGACGAATTTTTGTTGCCCACAGACTAGGAGATTCCCGGCGGAGGAGCCACACGGGTCGCCAGCGCGGCTTTTTTGGCCGGCGCGGCTATTTTGCCGGCGCCCCAGCACGGCGCTTCT